>PVIC010016014.1:0-34450 GCA_004025085.1 Thryonomys swinderianus | reverse complement strand
ATAGTACAAATTTAAATAATGTCTCTTTTCTAAATACATGATTCTGGATATAGTATCATCTTGGTTCCTTCAGAGCTCAAATCAAGGATTCAGAGCAAATATCTGGTTGTTCATTTGAGTAGGCGAGATGCCTGTGATGGTTGTGAAATATTCCAGTAACTAGATTTGCTACTATCCATGCTGAAACATTTTCCTTGCACATTCTCTTCCACGCTTTTCCCTACAAAGAGGAGACTATTCTTCTTTTAGCTGTGGAGCCTGTGTAGCAGATGTCAAGATTCTGACTTATCTTACTATGGTTTGTCTCTGGTATCTGTATTATACAAATGTTCAGCATCTTTCATACTGATTTCAGTATTTTCCTATAGTTACTCATTTCAAAACACAGCCATTTACATCTTTCTCTTGTGAAATGAGAATAAATGTTTATTCTTTTTTTTTTAGTCATAATGAAAGGCATCATGGTACATTTCAAAGGCATTGTGTTATGGATAAATTAATAATATTTTCTTCTTACTCATAAGTGAATAAAGGGAAGGTTTTAATCAACAATTGTGTGAGAGAGTTAACAAAATATGATGAGAATCCTAAAGCCAGTGCTTAGCTGATGTAAAGAAAAATAAAACTTGAAATATAAATATGGATATACATATATGTGTGTGTATATATATATATATATGTGTATATATATTACCCTCTTTTCCCTTTTCCTGAGATATTCAACAGACCTATTTTTGAAATATTTCCTCCAAATTCTAATCTGCATACACATACCAGGTTGACATTTTCACCATCAAACCATTTATGATAGTAAGTGCACCTTAGTGATTCTCAAAAAAACAAGAAAAAGCAATCACAAATTAAATTTATAAGTGCCTCTTTGCAAAATTAATAGGTTAATAATAAGTTGAAGTATAGTTATAGGAAAGAGGGTCTTTAATTTTTTGACAAAGAATAATCCTTCTGCTCTCAATATATAGCACCATAGTTTGCTTCTTTCCCAAATGTGAACCTCTGGGTTATACCAGGACATATCTTCTGCGCCTGGACTCCTTTATGAAGGAACAGTTTTCTCTCTAGTCTTTGTTTAAGGGAGAGCTAAGAACTATTATAATTATTTATGTGGTTTAGCAAAGTCTCACTTTCTAAAGTCAGCCTTCTTATCGAATGGAAACTCCACTTAAACTATTAAATAAATTGGAATCGATAGCATTTGAAATGGAAACAGTACACAAAGAGAGCATTTATATAGGATGAGATAGAGGGAAATGCATTTCAAGAGTTTTAGGCAAAAGTTAATGAAGAAGACTGTATGAGCAAGAGAAGACACACTTATACTCACTCTGCATACATAAGATTTGTTTCCATTGAAACAAAGATAGATTTTCTAACACTGTCTTCTGTCAGGTACTAGGGCAGCATTGGTGATGCACAGTCGCAAAGAAACAAGCATAGATTGCTGTCTTCATTTAACTTAAAATGTATCCGATTGTCCACTCTACCTGAGTAGCTCGATCTTATCTTCAATCTCACATTTCTGTAAGGTTATTACTTCTTCCATTGTGTTGTCATTCATAATGATTTATTCACTTTTTGTCCATATCCAATAATTAGGAGAAAACCTTCCTGAAATGTATTGAATGAAGAAGCTTCATAATTTGGCAGAATAAATAATTAGAAAAATATAAATAAGATACTGTATTTAAGTAGGGCAAAAAAAGTGTACTTAAGTTGTTACAAAAATGAAGGCTTTAAATAATCAGGACACAGAATTAGAGATATTATCTGAAAGTATTAACTTGATTTCCAGTAAATCCAGTGATGTGTCCGATCTAACTAGGGCCAAGAGCAAGGACTGTGTTTCGTGAACATTAGCACAGACACAATGTTTGAAATAAAATAGCAGCAGGTCAAATGCTCAGCTCTTTCCTTTAGGACTTGTGTAATATTGAAGAAGTAAATTAACCTCTTGGCAATTTAATTCTATTGATGGTAACATGAAGATTTCCAACTTCCTGAGAGTGATTTTGTAAATAGCAATTCCAAAGGGCTTACCATAATATTATGTGCATACTCAGTAAGCAAAAGCTAATATTCTTGTTTACTCTTTTATAAGACATATACATCTATCCATCATTTGGAAGGTTTTAAACGGTGTGAGCTGAAGCTGTCACGTGGCTTCTGTGGAAAATGCTACTGAAACTGGTGTGGGTCAGAGAGCTTTCCCTCAACCTGCTGAGCAGTAGTGTGAATTTTCACACACACACACACATTTTATTAACTGAATGTACAACTGAGAAATTGTTATTTAAGCCTTTATTTAGTTCGTGTTTATATGTGATTTGTACAGTTGATAAATCTTAAAATTGGCCACATCAGAATAAGTAAAGTTTAAATCTGCATGCATGCTATTAAAGTTAAATAATGTCTAGCTGAATTACTACTTCATAAATCTTAAAAGACTCTGAAAGATGTGTAAGAAACTCTTGAAGGGAGTTATTGAATGATTACTATTATTGAACAGAGAAAAATTATAGTGTTTTTCTTAAATTGAAGTTTGGCTATATGTCAGGCACATTGCTCTTTTTGTGCATTGTCTTATATTGTCTTCAAAAATAAGGCATGATCTATGGAAAATACACAGACATCTGATAAAAACATAAATGTGCTCAGTGTCATCAGATACCAACTACATGGAAGCCAAAACTTAATAGATAATACTTTATATACACTAACATGTCTATATTCCTATGTGATGTAGAGAAATTAAAATTTTTATGAGTTCTTAGTAGTAGAAAAGATATGTGGATATTTTATAAAATTGTCTGGCAGAGCTTCAAAAGTTTAAACAGAGCTGTCATTTGAACAAACAATTTTACATACAGTATTTTTGCAAAATAATTAAAATCATATTTTATACACAAAATATGTGTGCAAATATATATAAGAACATCATTCCTAATAGCCAAATGATAGACATAGGGCAAATGCATATCAACTGCATAATGGGTGAAAACAATACATTGTATTTGTACAATCAATATTAGTCATTTATGAAACCAGAATTAAGTTCTAATCCATGGTGCAATGTGGAAGACCCTTGAAGATATGGGAAGTAAAAACTATAGTCACAAAATGCCACTTGTCATAGGATTCTACTTATCTAAAATGTCCAAAATAAGCAGGTCTATGGAGTCTTAAAACAGAACAGCATTTTCCTACAGGTGGGAAAGTTGGAGAAAAGTAAGAAGTTGCCATTATACTGACGGACATAATCAAGACATTCTAAACTGATAATGATAGTGGTTGCAAATGTCTTATGTTTGAAGAATGTAGTGCAGATCGAAGATCTTCCTTTCTAAGCTGTGATTGTCAATTTTCTTCTCACTCTTACCTACACAAAAAGAAAGCTCTGAATGATTTGTGTTGTCCCAAAGTCCTGTAAGCATATGAGACATCAGTCTCAAAGCCAACCAAATCAGGATTTGAGTTCCTGTCCTGGTTTTTCTTGGTAGAGTAACCTTTCTTTTTCTAAGGTCAGTTTCCTATCTCTAAGATGTGTTTCTCCAAAGATTTATGTTATTATTAAATGAAGTGATGTATGTATAAATATTAAACTATGCCTCAGAAATAGTTCCTCCTTTTTTCTCTTTTGATTGTGTCACTATCACAACAAAAATACTTACTTCAGTTGGGGTGGCTCACACCTGTAATCCCAGCACTTGGGAGGCAGAGGCAGGAGGATTGCTGAGTTCAAGACTTGCCAGGGTTACATACTGAGCTTGGGGCCAGCCTGAACTACAAAGCAAGACCCTGTCTCAAAAACACACACACACACACACACACTCACACACCTACATATATTTATACTATTATGAGTAATTGTTACTGACTGTCAGTTACAATGAAGGAGGGTCTATGCTGGATTGAGACTGTTCAGAAGCCAAAGATGTACCAGTGATATGTATTTGCATGCCCATTGATATGTATTTGCAGTACAAATCTCAATACTATCCAGAAGTTACAGTTAGTCTCCATTTAAATGGTGAATATAAAATTGTATGATTTATGAAGCCTGAGAAATACACATCTCCTATTGGAGCATGAATAAATGAATGAGCACTCTGGTCAAGAGAACCATTAATTTAGAAGAAGACATGTTGATCTTGCACTTACTGAACACATTTTTGTAGACTAAGAAAAGAATCCAAGAAAATTAGGGACACAAAGTTGTCTCCCTCACATGAAAGTCAGACAAGGATGGAGGAGCTGTGTTCAGTGCCTGCTGTTTGCAAAGCACTGCTTGGGATGGCTTGGGGATGACAGGAGAGATGAGGTTCTTACCCTGTTGATCTCTCCTAAAATTTGGCAATTGCAAAGAAAACTTTTGCCCAAGGAAATTTTCACATTTTTCTTGCACTGAGTCAGAATTTTCAGAGCTTGACACTACATCAACTTGGAGCCAGAGACATCTTTAAACTTGGTAATATTAGTATATATCCAGCGGTCTTTACCCAGTGGGTACCAATTGCATCCTCATACCCATGGTGCATTGTTGCCCAACACTACAAAATTTGGGGGTTGTGGTGTGACATCTTGACTCCTAGCAAAGAACCATTGATGAAAGATCTATTCCCCTATATAGAGCAGCAAAGAGTGGATTATATTGTACATTGTTGTTGTCCCCACACTACTGTGCCTACCTGAAAGTCCACAGAAAGACACACCTTCTAACTCTCTGCCTCCACACTGCCTAGTACAATGCAGCTCAGGATCTAGCTTATCCCAAAGACATCCCTGAAAACAGAAGTTTCCATCAGATGTCTGCTCTTTTTCTCACTCACATCTTTAATGTTTCCAGAATTTACAAGCCATAATGCAATTACTTTTGTTAGCTTTCTTACCTCTTTTTTTTTGGGGGGGGGAGCTCCTTAAGGTGAAGTAATTATATTTATCCATCTATTTATACATAAGGCCTTACATAAAGAGTTGCAGACAGTATGTGTCTAGAAATCACTGAGGATGATTAAATAAATATGAGATTCACGTCTCTGATGTGATGTGTAACTAAAAGAAATTGCAAGATGAAATACTGACATAGCATAACTAAAGAAGCCAACTGGGTAAAATATCTCATATTCTGAAAGAAAACAATATAAAGTTCTCTTGTGGGAGAAAATAAATAAAATTAAGGCCAACTTGTACTGTGAAGACTGCACAGAGAATACAATCACTATCTCTGTGTTTCTTTCTTTATAACTATTATTTGCATAAATGTAGTATCCATATATAGTGGAAAAAGCTGAATATGTGTGAAGTATTAGGTTGGAAAAATTTAGCAGTGGAAAACCAATAGATTTGAAATAAGCTTTTACAAATATCTAGCACAAAGTTTAGCCATTATTTGGAAGAACTAATAAATGTCCACTACGCATTTTAATAGTTGCCTTCCTCATGCAGAAAGCTGAAATAGTCTTAGTTTCCTTAGAGATTCTTGTGAGGAAATCTGGAACAGTTGAGTCCTTCAAAACAGATTGAAGGTCAGCAGACCCTTCACTAATTTCATTTTCACATCTCATGCTCCCCCTTTTGTATTCTCACTTAATCTGTTTTGACAAATAGCTTTTTAAATTTTTTTCTACCAATTCACGTATAACTTTGTCTCTCTTTCAGGATTTCTCTTAACCTAGCCATACCAAATTACTCAGAGAAATTGTTTTTGATTAAGTAATATCATATCTAGGATTGCTAAATGACTAATTATGACAGTGACACTAGGTGGGTCTTACATGTCAACCTTTTGACACAACAGTCCACATTACCATTATTTCCTCTTCAAATCATGCTCGTTTTGCTGAGTCATGATGGCAGGTAACTTCTACTCCCCTTGCTACAGGCTTGAACCCACAGTCTGGGCAGATGAGTGTCATCAGGTGAGCTGGAGAACAGGAGAACCATACAGCAACAAAATCAGGAAGATCTCATTCTAGTAGGATACAAAGGAATAAACATGGAAAAAAATAAAACTTTAAATGACTGTGATATGAGAGCAAAATAGTAATTATAGAGCTAACCTGCTGGGGAACTAGAAATTATTTGCTAGCTATGTTGCTTTTTCTTGAGACCTTCAACTATTACAAATTTGTAAAGAGAAATAGAGAGTAAAATGTGTACAGTGGCATTTCAATGTTTGTGAGGCATTATCTCAATGGATATAATACCTGCATATAGGTTTTGATACAAACAAGCAAGCTATATATATGGACCATATTGGAAAAGTCATACCTAGTTTCTTTAGAATTCAGTATGCTTGCTGAACAAGTAGTATGTATGTATATTCATGGATGTCATAGACACACACATGAAAGAAGTTTTTCTTACTATGTGATTTAACAAAAAAAATAGCTACAAGGAAATGTGAAATCAAAGTGCGTTATTTATTTCTGCAAATTATTTCCAAGGGTAATGGGATAGAATAGTCAACATTTCTGTCTATACTGTTCCTTGATATCAGGCAGGCGTTTGAACATGGCTTAGGTGGGAGCTTCCGGTGGGGGATGTCATAAAGTTTCCGTCAAGGTGTTCATGGGGTTTCAGTTGCCTGCGGACTTGACGAGGACATGGGACCTGCCTTCCTAAGTGGCTAACTCATAGACCAGAGGTCCCTGTTCTGTATTATATGAACCTCTCTTCAGAGAACACTATGTGTCTTTGTGACATGGAATTGGCTTTCCTGGCACAGTCAGTGCAGGATAAAACAAACAAACAAACAAACAAACAAACAAAAACTTAACGGAGACAGATAAACTGCACTGTTTTATAACCTAATCTTGAGAATCACACTTTCTCAGGTAGCCTTCATTCTATTATTTCAAAATGAAATCAATGAATCCTGATTCACATTCCAGGGAAGGGGAAAATGTCTGTAGTTGTTACAATGGACATAATTTAATAATAATCTAAAGGGAGACATAGAAAGGGGAAAAAGGAAGGAAAGATATTAAAACTAAATTTGATGGGAGCAAAAATGTCTGGGAATAGTCCACCACACATGTGGTTGAGGGGAGCATGCCACGCACATCGTGGGGCTGGAATTGGTGATGAAAGATGCCTCTCAGGCCATGAGACCCCCGCGGTAAAGTCATGGCCAAGCCAGACTTTTTTACTGCCAAATTCTCAGATGCCTCGTATATGAGTCATGTTAAAGGACAATTGCGCTATTTATTCAGCTCCTGTAGTCTCACTGGATATCCAGCAAAGGAAGAGGAAGACTTAGGTGCATGCACTTAGACCGTTTCTTCAAAGAGACTGAGAATCCTTCAGGTAATCTACTACTACAAAGCAAAAACACTACCCCTGTATGGCTCAAAGATACTATCGCTCATGGTTTTGTGGGTTGGTGAGCACAGACGAGGTCTTGTGTGTGACTGAACCAGGGAGCAGTCTGCTACAGTGACGGAAAATTTGCTTGTGCAGACCACATGAGAGAGCTGATGCTTACTGTCACCACCTGGAGTGTGGGAACAGCCAGAAATGACACTCTCACAAGTGTTCAGTACAGCAGGAGTTTCTCACACATTGCCTCTGTAGTTTCAGACCTTAAATATCAAGGTTTAATCCTACGTAGAGAACTGGCATAATACTCCCATTCTATCGTCACTTACATTCTGGAGAGGGCAGTAATGTGTCACTCCTTGATTACTAATAAGGTAATGTTAGAGAACAAAAAAGGGGAGCATGCTGTTTCTTGAACCATCTTAAAAGATATGGTGTATTCCATTGCAGTTGTCTGACAGAGAAAAGTACATTCTCTGCACAGATATGGAAAACATGTGTTCTTCAAAATTCTGAATCAGTTGTGGATCCTGACGTACCTGTGACTAATCATTGGTTGCTACTCCTACAGAGCTTGACCAGCTGCCTTTGAATCTCTCAGGTTACAAATACAGGCATTAAAGACTAATCAACACATTCAGGCTGTTAGTCTGGTCCACTGAAATGTATTTCAGGTTCACATAAGTCTTTATATACTTTGAAAATTTTTCTTCCTGTGCCTGTGTGTCTGTGAACATGTTCATTTATCTTCCAAATATTTCATCGTCACCTACAGAGTTGGCAAAACGATTGAGTAAAGTAAACAAGTTGACTGTTGTTTCCTTGAAATTGCTTTTTAAATCAAGAGGCAAAATCATCAATCCAGAAAAAACATAGATATAACTTTGCAGTGAATTTACACATGAAGTTAATTACCCACCAGGTTTCTATAATGTCTCCTTTTCTTGGGAAATAATATTTATAGATTTTCATTTGCTGTAACAAATTGGAACAATGTCACAATTTCATTTTAGTTCTGTTTAAATCTTATTCTGTGTTAAGTTGCAGACTTGAGAAAAATGTGATAGCATTGTCAAAAATCTGGGTTTCAGTTTATAAAGGAAAAAAGCTATATTTAAAAGATCATGAAAAGCAAAACATTATTAATTAGATAAATAGTTAACATGAGGATCATTAAGAGAATAACAGGCTGCTTTTTGTAAATCTATTCTTTTATGTTATTTAAGTTTTGGTTTAAGTTGGGAAAATGTGTATGATTACTTAAAAGCATATTTAGATAGGGCTGGAGGGTTAGCTCAGTGGTTCTGGCGCCTGCCTCACAAGCGCAAGGTCCTGAGTTCGATCCCCGGTGACCACATACAATGCTGGGCATGGAGACTCACACCCACCAGCAATCAATACCACATACCACAGTGTTGGGCGTGGTGGCTCACGCCTGTAATCCCAGCACTCGGGAGGCAGAGACAGGAGGATTGCTGAGTTCGAAGCTTGCCTAGGCTACATAGTGAGCTGAGAGCCAGCCTGAACTACAAAGCGAGACCCTGTCTCAAAAAAAAAAAAAAAAAAAAAAAAAAAAAAAAAAAAAAAAAAAAAAAAAAAAAAAAAAAAAAAAAAAAAAAAAAAAAAAAAAAAAAAAAAAAAAAAAAAAAAAACATATTTAGATAAAAGCATATAGTCAGTTCAACTCTTCAAAAGATATGGGGTGATTTTATTTCTGTCAGAAACAGAGTAGGTTGGCTAGACCAAATCCCCCACTGAATCGTATTTAATTGTGTGCATATATAATTACAGCTCTCAGGAAGCTGAAGCACGAGAATTGTATGTTCAAGCCCAGCCCAGGCAACATAGTAACTTGGCAAGTCTTTGTCTCAAAAAATTCCCCAGAGAGAACAACTAAAACAAAACTGAGGGCAAATTAAAACATGTGAACATCTGCCCCCCAAAATACAGAAGGCTAATCCTGAAATAAAATTTTAAAAAAATGAAAAAAGAAAACTTCCATAGGAGAGTTTATGGCTCTCTCTAGAAGGTAATTGCTAATACTGAAAATTACAGTTGGCAGACTAAGGAAGATATCCACAGCAGATTTGTCAAGTACATGTAACAAAAAATTACAGATCAGAGCATGTAGAAAGAAAAAAACTCAGAATTATCACATGCAAAAGACAAATGAGTTTCATGTTACAGGAAATAAAGAACAAGGAAGAGAATTTCATCAGTAAAAGGGGAACAGGAGTGTAAGATTAAATAGAGTATTTACCCCAGGTATAAATGGAAGCATACAAAGTAAGATGAAGAGAGTAAAAAATAATTCTGAAAAAATATGTCTTTATAAGAGATGTTGAGAAAATATTCTTATGATCTCAAAAATATATTCAGTGAGTTAAAAAAAAGAAAAAGGGGTAAAACTGAGATTTGAGGACACTGACAATGAATTTTACATAACTTTAATATATCAAGCCATGTTCACAAAGTAATATAAAATTTAAATGAAATGGAAACAAACAAAACGAATGGAAATATCATATTAAAATTTCTAACAAGCAGAAATAAAAATTTAAAATCAGGCAGAGGAAATAGTCAAGAAAATTCAAAATGCCATATATTTACAAAGAGATGAATCACAAGTGCTTTTCTTTCAATTTAATGATGTTTTCTTTTTTAATTTTTTTCCAGGGATTAAGAGCACAGAGCATGATGGATTAAACCTGTAATTTCTTATATTTTAAGAAATAGTTTCCATGAAAAGAAGTAATGCCACTAATGAAAAGAAGATTACAGGTATTTTGGGAAGACACTTCATTTAGTGTTTCACAAATTATACTCTCTGGGATGTTTATTTTAAATATTTTGCATTTCATTAGCTTTTCTTAAAAAAAATGAGTATTTATCGGTACATTAGATATACACATCAAATGACCCAATTCTCATTTTTTTTCCCATTCCCCTGCCCACCCTACAACCCCCCACTCTCTATATATGTAACCTTTGTTTCCTTTTTTTATCATATTTTTCTTCCCTTTGTTACTTACCCCTACACCTTATATCTTTGAATATTTTCTATTTCACAATATCTATCATATATTCTAGAGTTCATTAACATTTTTTTTTTTTTCTGAATCATGGTCTCGCTTTGTAGTTCAGGTTGGCCCTGAGCTCACTACGTAGCCCAGGCAAGCCTGGAACTCAGCAATTCTTCTGCCTCTGCCTCCCGAGTGCTGGGATTACAGGCTTGAGCCACAAGCCGGGCATCTGTGGTATGAGGTACTGATTGCCAGTGGGAGTACCACGCCCAGTATTGTTGTATGTGGTTACCGGGGATTGAACCAGAGGCCTTGCGCTTGCGACACAGGCGCAGGAACCACTGAGCCAAATCTCTGGCCCGCTCATTAACATTTTCAGTATCTCATACTTCATTAGCTTTTGAAAGAACTCGTATTGAATTGGAAGATGACTGAGCTCTCTTGCATGAGTCTGCAGCTTCAAAGTTCTGGATCGCAGAGCCTAGTGGTCACGTGACTTTGGGCGGAGCAATTTGCATTTCCGATCTCCTGGGTGTGTGTGGGGGGGAGGAAATACTACTGAAGAGTTTGACCTGGGAATCTCAGGTTGCAGTACAATCGACAGTGTATATACTCTAGCTACGAGATGGAAAGTTAAACAAACAAAACAGTGAAAATCGAAAAGTGTTTTTCTTACAAAAACAAATTTTTAGCTAGGGAAGGCAACAACACTTAGGCCACCCATATATCAAGCTCATGCTATGTCCTATACTTGACTGAGAAATGGATGCTTGAGCTTCTGTGAGCATCACATCTGTTGAAAACACTCAGCCTTAATCAATAGCCTTTGCTGTGGGTATCACCATTTTACTTCAGTTAAGTGAGGCACTGAAATTCAGAGTGCCAGGGCTAAGAGGAAGGACTTGGAAACACTCAAAAGTTATAGAGGACACTGTCTTGCTATTAAAAAACAAAACAAGCCGGGCGTGGTGGCTCACGCCTGTAATCCCAGCACTCGGGAGGCAGAGACAGGAGGATTGCTGAGTTTGAGGCTTGCCTGGGCTACATAGTGAGCTCAGGGCCAGCCTGAACCTCAAAGTGAGACTCTGTCTCAAAAAAAAAAAACAAAAAAACCCAGCATTTTCTTTTTACAACAAATAAGAATGCTTATTTATGCACATATCCAAATCATTATTGCAAATACAGAATATATTGAATTCCTCTTAATGTAAGTTCACTACTCTACAAGATAATTGTTGCCAGGCTACTAGAGTTAAGTGGCAATTAAAGCTAAAATATAAACATAATAATAAAATATACTTTGAGTATGCTTTTTAAATACTTCACACAATAGATTTGAATAGATATGGCTGAAAATAAGAGACAATTAACCAAAGAAGGAAGGGCTAATTTTCAAGCTGTTTCTTGTGTAAGATGTAGTTAATAATCATATTTGTTCCACTGCTTTCATCATCACTCTTTTCAAACTCTATGCTGTCCCGACTATTGATTTTCATTAAGTAACAACTCTGGCTAGTTCTTTCTCAGAAACTCTGTTGAGCTGTAGCCAAACACTAGGCTGGGGCTATAAATGTATGTCTGTGACTGGAGAATTCGCCTCAAGCTCATTCTTGAGGGTTGGTAGTCATAGTCCTCTGTGGCTATGAGCTCAGACAGGTTTCTGGCCATGTGAGTCATAGTTGCCACATTATGCATAGAAAGTGCCACATAGTGAATGCAGAGAGAGAGGGGGGAGAGAGAGAGAGAGAGAGAGAGAGAGAGAGAGAGAGAGAGAGAGAGAGAGAGAGAGAGCACAAGCAGCAGACTGATAAGAGCATCAGACATCTGCTGCCTCATCTCTGAAGCAAGACACCTTCCCTTCCCCATGATGTTATTGGTTACAGATCAAGAGTTGAGCGATGTGATGGGAGCACACAAGGTATAAGTTCCAAGATGTGAGAATCACTGTGGAAGGAACCAAACCTCAGAGAGGAAAATCTCTTAAATTAGGCCTTATCCTTACCTTCAACATTTCCGTGTCCTGGTCAACAAGGTCTCCAAATCTTAATTCTGTAGAATTTTTCTGGACTATTTTAAGTCCATTTTGAGAGCTATTATCTTACTCACGAAATGGGTGTTGTTATAGTACATTCAATGATAGGTTTGTTAAAATGTGATCAAAATGCAATCTTCCAACCTCACAAAATAAAACATGACTCAATATTTTTTCCAGTTTTATGACTGAACTTCCAGGCCCACATATTAAAATTCATCTGAAGTCTTCTTTGGTTGTCAGTCTGCTAGAATGGTGGAAAAACAAAAAATAAAACCTGTTCTTGTTCCTAGGAAGGACCAGTATGATTACTAGTGCTCTGGACTTATTCCAGTTTAATCTCCTCAGATCCTTTACTCTTTTGTTAATTTTCTACATAGATTAATTTTATGTAGCCACTTGACTGGCCATGGGACACCTGGATATTTGGCTAAACATGACTAGGAATGTGTTTGTAAGACTGCTTCAGAGTGGGATTGATAAATAAATTAGCAAACTGAAGTGGATGGGTCTCATCTACGGAAGGTATGAAGAATGCAGAAAGGTTGAGCAAAGGTTATTTGAGTGAGATCTTGGTCTTTCATTTCAGATACCTGCTTTTGAACTGGGTCTTTGAATGTGGGGGGGTCTGGATTTTTCAAGTTCTTTATATACTTTAGATAGTCCTTTGAGGAAGAGGACTATTGCTAACTTTTTTTCCCACACTGTAGTTTTTTTTGTTTTGTTTTGTTTAGTTTTCATTCTGTTGGTGGCTTTCTTGTTGTGCAGAAGCTTTCTAATAAGATGAGATCCTCATCATTGATACTTTCTGCTAGTTCTCAGTTTCTCATGGCCTTCAGACACTAAATGAAATGTTGGTTGTCCTGTGCCTGGAGCCTGCTGGCTTTCTGAATGGCGTTTACATCTTCTAGACTAGTTTTCAGGCTGTTGAATAGAGGTAGAACTAGATGCCAGTTTGCTTTTGTCTGTTGCTCACCAGTGACCCCTCTTGGGATTTCTTTGCTCCCTGAATCAGTACTTCACTCTGGTGGTTCAAGTTATCCAGGGAACTTTGGCTAATAGTTATTCTTGGTGTGGCATCATATATTCTCTTCTGAACAGAAGATATTTGCACACAAATAAGCTCTAGTGTCTTTGCCATTAGCTGCTTCTCCTCTATTCACCTCTCCATTTACTGCTTACACCTTAAATCTAGTTTCACCCCCTTTTCTCCTTTTGATAGTGTGACGTTCTAGGGTGGGAGTAGGTGAAGATGGAATGACGGTCCAGGAGCTCAGAGGAGCAAGTGAAAAATCCAAATGCTGACTCAACATCATATATTAAGCTTAGCCAAATCTCCAAAATACAGGGAATTTCTGTTCATCGTCATTTTGCATATATATTTGCCAAATTTACTTCAGGCAAATATTTCTTTCCCTACCTTAATCTTATATGTTTTATTAAAGAAAAGAATGCTTATTTGTTTTGATTTATTTTAGTTTTTTTTTATTTTCATGAAAATATTTACTCAACAGGTAGAATATTGCACAAGCGTACTATGTGAAGTGTCAAAATTACCTACTTATGGGGTCTTGATCCAATGTGGCCTTCAAACCAGAACTATGGCAGCTGCTGTGCCAAATACTCCAACGATGTATGCACAAACCATACTGACATTTTAATTGAAGCAAAACGAACACATTTCCTGATGACCTTTTTCCTTTTTTGGGGGGCCTTAAAGTAGAGATCCTGGAAATTCATGTCCAGAGGATGACAGAACTCCCAGTCCCTGATCCCATAGTTTGACGATAGCTGTGAAACATGCCTCTGTCACTTTTTCCAGATTAAAGGTCTGCTTAGCTTGTTTCTGAAGAATGGTGGTTGTTAACCAAGTGAGGTATGTTTTTTTTTTTTTAATGAAACTAGGCTTTTTGTGAATATGAATGCTACTTTTCTCTTTTACTTTTTGTCATTGGTGAGTTTTTCAGGTTTTTGGGTTTTTTTTTTTAGAGACAGTTGTTGGCAAGATTCAGTGGAAGAAATATAAGCATTAATTTTAGGAAATGGTGCTGAGAAGT
Organism: Thryonomys swinderianus; assembly: GCA_004025085.1. NCBI lineage: Eukaryota > Metazoa > Chordata > Mammalia > Rodentia > Thryonomyidae > Thryonomys > Thryonomys swinderianus. The sequence goes on along the minus strand of PVIC010016014.1, from coordinate 20,003 downwards.
GAACACAGGGCTATGTCACTATTCCCTCTTTAATTTTTTTTTTTTAATTTTATTTCGAGACAGGGTCTCACTAAAGTGGTAAGTTGCTCAGAGTAGTTTCAAACTTGAGATACTCCTGCCTCAGCCTCCAGAGTGCTGGGATTATAGTCATGTACCTTCATACCTAGGTAAACGTTAATTTTGAAGCAACTGAGTAGTTCTTTGCACTTGAGCTTTATTTCTATTGACAGTTATTTGAGGGAAAATATTTTGTACTGTGCTTCTTGGGTATTACAATTTTTAGTGAGTTTCTATCCTGGATATTTTTTATCTACAAATGAAATAGTAAGAATGTCCTAACAGTGAAAATATAAATAAAGAAATAGAACACAGTCTATAAAAGAATATATTCTGTACATAATCTATATTTTACTCTAAGGATTTTAGTAGATATTTAATTATTTATGGTTAAAATTAAATTTTAGATATATTCATGTGTTAAGTCTTTGCTCAGAAGATTCTTAAAATTTTCAAATCTGTTGCCAAATTGCAACATAAAACTCACCATGTTTATCAGTTTTAAGCAGTTCAGTAGTAGTAAGTACATTTCTATTGATGTGCAGATGCATCTGCATTCCACTCTGGAACACTTTTCATCCTGAACCCGGAAATTCATCTTAGCTCCTCAATGATCCTTACCCCCAGTTCCCTGAAGTCATTCTACTAACTGTGTCTGTGAATTTGAATATTCTAGTTATCTCATTTCAGTGGAATAATGCAGTATTTACCTTTTATTTAGACTGACAAAAATAGTGACCTCAGTTGTCATCCATGATATAGATAGAATGAGTTAGAATTTCCTTCCCCTGTAAAACTGAACCATGTTCTACTTATTACAGTTTAGGTCTGGACTGCTCCTCAAAGCCCCACGTGTGAAAACTCTGTTGTCTAGAACTGTGCCATTGGTTGGAGGTTGAACAACAGGTTGAAGAACCTGTAAAGAGTGGGGCCAAGTGGGCAGTTTTTAAATCATTGGGAACACAGTGGATAGAGGAAACACAGGTCCTCTTTTTTTTCCTCTTCTGTCCTCACTGTAAGGTGGACTTCTCTACTATACCATGTCCTCCCACCGTGAGCTGCTGTTGTCCTCTTACCAGTGGCTGAAGAGCAATAGGTCTGTCCCATTCATAGACTGGAACCTCTAATAGTGTGAACAGAAACCAACTTTTCTTTTTTTTTAATTGAATTCTTTATTGGTACAATTTATATATATCTCACAATCACACATAACATTGGGGAATTTGTAGCAATATATGACACAGTCAATTCTCATTTTTTTTCTTTTTTTTTTTTTTGAGACAGGTTCTTGCTTTGTAGTTCAGGCTGGCTCTGAGCTCACTATGTAGCTCAGGCAAGCCTCGAACTCAGCAATCCTCCGGAGTGCTGGGATGACAGGCATGAGCCACCATGCCTGGCAAGTCAATTCTCATTTTTACCCATATCCCCACCCACCCACACCTCCCCACCCCCTATATACATGCTCTTTTATTTTCTTTCAGAAACATATTTATTCCTTTCCCTCATTACATCCCACACCAAATTTCCTTTGGAAATTTCCCATTCTACAAAGGCTGTCATACTTTCTAGAGCTCATTTTCATCTACAGGTGCTCATATCAACGAGAAGATCTGGTATTTGCCTATCTATGATCTATTGATTTCACTCATTAGCGTGTCCTCCAGGTGTATCCATTTGCACATGAATGAATCAATCTTGTCATTTTTTAATGGTGATTGCTCTAAGGTACTTGTTACAGTACCAGAAACGCTGACTAAAGCCTCACTGTAACTCCGACTTTGGTCATCTGTTCATCTGTTGAGAGACATCTGGGCTGCTTTCCCTTTCTGCTCGGGTGGGTGAGTGTTGGTGAGAGTTGCTGCAGTGGCCTCTCATCAACACAGCTGAACTTCTTCCATCAAATGCAAGAAACGAGTGCTCAGAGGACGGACCACTGCCGTCTGGAGGGCAGGACGCTTACTGTTCAGAGTGGTTTCTGAACACTCGGGACAAGCTCTCCAGGAAGAAGCACAGCTGGCTGCCTTGGAGCTAGGTTTGGGGAGGAGTAAGAGACACTGAATGCAGAGCAGACCTGAACGAGGAGTAGTGACAGCTTGGCATCCAGCCCTCTCCCTGGAGGTGTCACGAGCCTTAAAACATAACACAGCTTTTCAAAAACACTTCAGTGGAATTTACCATACATTCCTGGCACTTGCTCCTCTTTCAAAGTACTGAGCTCCTCTGCTCAGTCAAATGTTGAAAACTTTATATATTTGACAACAATAAGGAGAGAAATTTTGGGCCGGAGATTTAGCTCAGGGGTTCCGGCGCCTGCCTCGCAAGCACAAGGTCCTGAGTTTGATCCCAGTAACCACATAGAATGCTGAACGTGGAGACTCACGCCCACCAGCGATCAGTACCACATACCACAGTGCCAGACGTGGTGGCTCACGCCTGTAATCCCAGCACTCGGGAGGCAGAGACAGGAGGATTGCTGAATTCGAGGCTTGCCTGGGCTACATAGTGAGCTCAGAGCCAGCCTGAACTACAAAGCGAGACCCTGGCTCAAAAAAAAAAAAAGTAATTTTCAATTTGCTTTTCTTTATGTGTACTCATTTTCAGCATACTCATCTGCGGAGTTTGTCTGCCATCGGTAGCCCTACGGGATTCTAGGGCAGGTACCTATGTCAGCCCACTCTACGCAGGTTCTGAACTCACAGATCGAAGCAGGGTGTAGCCACATACACTAAAAAATGACATCTGTACCGAATCTTTACAGCTCTTTTCTTGTTACTACTCCATAGACAATAGTGCAATGATCATTTACATTGCTTTAAGTAATGTAAGTCATTGAAAGGCGATTTGAAGTACAAGATATTAAACAAGATTGATGCAAATCTGTGGTGTTTTATATAATGGACTTCAGGAGGTTATTGATTTTGACTTCCAGAAGGGGTCTCAGAAGTAATTCCAGGGGCACCTAGGAACAATTTATAGCCTCCTACCCTCTAGAAACTTAATGTCTATTAGGAGAAAAATACATAAATAAACAAATGCAATGCCACATGAGTAGAACTGAAGCTGGAACAAGGCACTGAGTGTCCTGTCTTGTTCTGGTGTGATGTGAGGAACGCGACAGAAAATGGATCCCCTGTGCATTTCCTGTTCACCTTGTGTGCTTCACACTTCAAGTGAACTGTAAAAGAAACAAAAGAAAGGGATATGTTATTAGGTTTCACCCAGAATTTTCTTTTAAATGTCTTTTTCCTTTCTTTTTCTTCAGAAGTTCTTTTGAATGCACTTTGTTTTATGCTAACAACTCACAAATCAGTACTCCTTAACATTTCTTCAAAGGCTCCATATTTAGCCTTATATATTGAGAAGGTGTTTGGCAGCTCAGCGGCTGATGTTCTTTAGCCTTCCACACATGAAGGACGGACAACTGGTTTTAAGTCTTAATGGCCTCTCTTCCATGTACCCCTGAGCAAACCTCCTTTTACCCTAATCCAGAGCAATCCAGGCTGTCTCTGCAGGCAGCTAAAGAGCCTCTGATGTCGGTGCCTCTCGCCACGTCCCCGTATGCTCCACTTTTGTCCACTCACCAGAGACAGATGCAGAACATGATAGGATGTCATGTCTTGCATTATTCAGCAAGAAGTGAAGAGGACATCCCTCGAGAAGAATGTGGCTTTAAAGTGGAAAAAAAAAATGATTAAGAGCCATGGGTGTGGAGGAAACAGCAGCAGCAGATGCTGTAAAACACGAGTAAAGAGGGAAGAGAGGCGACAGCTGAGAGAGAATTGATTTTCCTCCTCAATCTTGCGTCTTGACGCAATCATGCCAGATGGAGGAGCGATCACTAAGACAGAAGGAGCCATTGGTCTCACTGCCCTTCCCACAAGAGAACTGGTTGAAAATGCTTCCCCAAAGCATCAGAATGATAAAAGGAAATGCACTGTTTCATTTATTAATCAAGATTCAATTTATCTCACTCATTGGAGACAGCAAGCTGTGGTAGAAAAGAACAGACTCAGTTAGAGAGACACAGCTTTGAATCCTAATTATTTTTCTTGCCACCTGAATGACCTTGAGGCAATTTCTTTCCTTTTTTGAGGCTTATTATTCTCACCTGCAAAAGACTAAGAGCAAACACTTTTTGAGGCTTTGCTTTGTGCAGGTCATTATGGGAATCACTGTATTTCCTCCCCCAAAGCATGAGTTACATATGCTTATGGAATATCCACAAGAGAAAAAAAAAAGCTAATTTAACAAAGCTAATTAACTTACAAATGATGGCCAGATAATATAGAGGTTAAGGTGTTAGCAATGATAGTGCAGAGTGGGTCTGAGTTCAAATCCTAGATCCATCTCATGACCTCAGAGTGCTTTTCTAACATGAGGGTAGCAAAATTTCTATATAAATAAATGTAGCTATTGAGGATGGTTATGTCATTTAATGGTTATGTTACCGTGATTACAGAACACAAGTGGCTTTTAATATCATTCCAGAACAGAATACCTGCTCAATTTATATTAACCACTTTATTATTATTACCTTGCCCTTTTACACTGGATTAGTTGGTATGAATAACACGTCTGAATTTAAGCCCAGATCTGTTAGCGTTGACAGCCCATAGCATATTCATATATTCCAATGATTTCTCTTGTGAGGATTAACTCTTGTATCAAGGAAAGGAAATTGCAGTGGTTAGTGAACTAAATACTTTCTAATTCCTCCCAGGTGCTCCCTTTTTCCTTATTGCAGGCAAGAAAATAAAATTTTGAATTTAACAAGGGCTACTTCCTTTAGTTTTTTTTTTTTTTTTTTTTTGAGACAGGGTCTCACTTTGTAGTTCAGGCTGGCTCTGAGCTCACTATGTAGCCTAGGCAAGCCTCCCACTCAGCAATCCTCCTGCCTCTGCCTCCCAAGTGCTGAGATTACAGGCATGAGCCACCACGCCTGGCACTGTGGTATGTGGTATTGATTGCTGGTGGGCGTGAGTTGCCACACCCAGCATTCTATGTGGTTACTGGGATCGAACTCAGGACCTTGTGCTTGCGAGGCCGGCACCGGAACCACTGAGCTAAATCTCCGGCCTGCTTTAGGTTTATTTTTAATAGAGAATAATTATGTATTCAGCAGCTACCATGTGATGTTGTGATGTATAAACTGTGAAATAATAAAATCAGGCTAAGTCATATATTGCCTCATAGAATTATCTTGCCAATTAAAATATTTAAAATCACCATTTTAGCTATTTTGAGATGTAATAATTTTATTAACTACAAGTTTGTTATATGTAGTAGTTCACTGGCACCTATCTGGCCTAATAGAAAGTTTGTACCCTTTAAACAGTACCATACCTTGCCTTCTCCATCTTTCTCCAGTTTTAATAACCATCATCCTAATTTTCTACTTGTATGAGTTTGATGGCTTGGATTCCACAAAGAAGTAAAAATATGTGATACTTGACTTTCTGCACCCACAATACCCCCCTTAGCATAATGTCTTCTGGGTTCATCCATGAAGCCAAAAAACTGAGCGTCTCAACTTTTGAATATTTTGTGTATAAATGCCACATTAAAAAATGTACTCATTTTTGTACAGTTTGGTTGTTTCTTGGCTATCATGAATAATGATGACTGAGCATGGACATACCTCCATATTATTTTCCAAAGCTGAATACTAATTATTTTCCCAACATTCAGTTGACAGTGTCCAAAGGATTCCATGTCCCAATATCACCACTAAGACTCATTATTTTTATATTTATGATAATAACCAACTTGGCAGGTGTGAATTTATATCCCATTGTGGTTTAAATTTGGATTTCAAGAGTAGGGGCACTCAGCATTTTCACATATCTGTCAGCTGTCATGTATCTGTTGTCTTCTTTTGAGAAATGCCTATTTGGGTTCATTGCTTATTTTCAGTAGGTTTGTTTTCTTGTTATTGAGAAGTTTCAGTACATGTGTGCTTTAGATATAAGCACTTTGAGGTAGTTAGCTTTCCATTATTGTGATAAAATATTTAAAAGAGTGAATAAATGAGAATAAAATGAAGCACGTTTACTTCACTCACAGTTTTGGAATATAGTCCGTCATCAGTTGAGCCTCCTACTTGAATCCTGCAGTAGCACATGTATCATGAGAGGAGTGTGTGACGCTGCAGGCGTGTTTGTCATATGGTAACCAGGAAGCAGATGTAGAGCCAAGAAGAGGACAAAGTCCCAGGATCCCTCTCAAGGCCACAGCATCAGTGGTCTAACCTCCTTCCCTTAGGCCCTGCCTAACAAAAGTTCCATCTCCTCCCAATAGCACCATGGACTAGGAATCAAAGCTTCACAACTTGGACCTTTTGAGTACTTTGTTGTAGCACCAAGCTATTCCAGTTTGCCCCAACAAAATGTTATTAAATGTTTTTGTTGGATTTATTGATATGAATGTATGGTTTTGGCTTTTCTGTTAATATAGTGATTTACTTTTATTGAATTATGTATGTTGTACCATCCTAACATCTCAGAAATAAATCTCACTTGATTTCACTGTCTGATTCTTCTTTGAATGTACTATGGAAATTTGTTTGCCAGTGTGTTGTTGAGAACATATATCTAGCTCATATTGGACAGTTAGTTATCTTTTAGTTTCTTTGGCTTTCATTTTGGGTGAATCTAGGCCTCATAACATTACTGTGGAAGTATTTTCCCCTCTTCAGTTTTTGGAAGGTTTTACAAAGTACTAGCATTGCCTGAGTTCAATCGTCGGTACCACAAAAAACAAAAAACAAAAAACAAAAAACAAAAAACAAAAAAAAAACCTGGTGTAAGTAATTCTTCAAGTCTTTGATAGAAATCAACAATGAAACCATCTAATCATCTGATCCTGGGCTCTTTTTTTTAAATGAGACACATTTAATTATTTATTTAATATCCTTTCCATTCTGTTGATAGTATATTCATTTCTAGGGATTATCTACTTTTTATTTCAAATAACTTTGATACAGTCATTCTTATTTTTTTTCTGATTTGAGCTTAGCTTTATTCTCTTCTGTTCTGCTGCTGTGTGATGAAATGTGTACAGTGTTCAGGTTCATTTGGTCTAAAGTGTAATTCAAGGCCATCATTTCTTCAATGATTTTCCATCTGGATAATCTACATACCATTGTAGTAGGGTATTGAAATGCTCCATTATTATTGAATTAAAATTTACTTTTTTATACTTTTGTATGTTTTTGTTTCCATTTAGCATCCTTTTGTGATGGCTTGAAGAATTCCATTTATTATTTCTTATAACACAAGTTTAGTGGTGATAAGCTCTTTTTTGGTCTGTCTGAGAAAGTCTTTAGCATTTCACTAATTAAAGAGAGGATTACTGTTTATAGTACATATTTTTGGATGTCAGTTTTTATTTTTTTTTCTATTGTAGGATTATGAATGAAATTATCACACAATATCTATGGGACATTCATTCCAGGACACTTCTTACATCCCAAAGTACCCAATCTGTGAATGTGTAAACATCGTATAAAATAATGTACTACCTGTAAATATTCTCATGTATATCAATCATCACTAGATTACTCACAATACCTATTGCAATGTGAATAATTGTATTTTTGTTTTCCATTACTACTTTCAAAACTTTCTTGGGATTTTGATTATGCTACATCTTTAGGTCCATACTATATGGTATTATTTAGACTGTGGTTTTGATACAAGGAAGCAAGCCTAGCTCCCAATCTGCTAAATATCTGGAACATGAGTTCATGTTCTCTAAAATCAATGAATTTTAGTAAGTAGAGTTACTAATAGTTAAGAGTTAACAACAGTGGAGAGTAGGAAACGTTTATTGAGAAAGAAAGCTTCTGCATAAGAGGGACAGAAAGGGGACCTGAAAATGGGAGACCCAGTATCTCCTCTCCCAGAGAATATTTATGGAGCAAAGTCACACATTCAAAGTGAGGACTATGAATAAGGTTCAAAGAGGTGGCAAACTGTGATCAACCAATAAGATTAACATTGACTGAAAGGGAATCCAATGAGAGGCAATCACATAACAAGACTACAAGGATTTTCAGTCAGGGTTTTTTTTTCCAGGAGGGGTGGGTCAAGATTTTGGCCCTCCTCCACCCAGGATGGGAAAGCCTACTTAGAATATCAGTCACTGCTATTCATCTATGTGGGTGGAGTAGTTTTCTCTTTTGGTAATGTTGATCTTTGGTGAAGGTCTCTTTGACTCTCCTCCATGTTGGTGTCTTCCTTATGAGCTTTTAAAGGGTCAACCTGTCTAACTGCCTATAAAATACTAACTAACTTATCTATCTATTACAATTTTACCTATACCTTTTCCCAGCTTTGGGACTTTCCTGTCATTATTTCTCTGAGTATGTTTTCTTTTCTTATGGAAAACGTCCATATACTTCTTATTGTATTTGTTGATATAACTCTTTTAAATTACTTTTATTATAGGTAGAAGAGTTAGGTAGAAATAGTATAGACAGTCAGATGGGATGAGGTTCCTGAGACGACGAGGACAAAGTGAAACCCAACACAGCTTCACCAGAGGCACATTGGCTAAAAACAAGGCCTCGGGATGGAGACAAAATAACTAGACCTACGGACTCCCTTAAAGAATTGGGCCTGTTGAAGCCTAGGTAGGAATCAACCACCCCAGGGCGTGACCAGAAACCTCTGGACCCACCACCTCCCAGGAGAAACCTGTTCTTTCCATCCACGCTTGCTATGTGATTTGTTTCCCTGTTGGACCATCATCATCTAAGTGATTGTACTTAGAATCTTATTGGGTGTTCATAGCTGTGGCCTTTGTTGTACCCATGTGGGTTTCATCCTATAAAACTACTCTGTAAAGTGGAGTCCCTGGCTACCCATTTGGGATACTTCCTGCCCTGTAGGAGCTTTCCTACCAATAAATATCTTCCTACTTTTAAACTCTGTTGTTCCTAGGACTCATTCTTTAATTTCTAGAGAATAAGAACTTGCTGTATCATACACAACAGGTTGGAATATATAGTATTTCATATTTCACCACTGGTAGTAATTTGCATGACACCTTCATTCCTTTACTCATCAGACTGGATTATTTCAGTGATTCAATCTAAAATTGTATGATAGTGTCTTCTGTTTGCTCTATTTGTTGAACTCTTCTACTAAATTGTTCAGTTATTTTCTTCAGTTCTATTTTTCATATTTTGTCAAAATTCTTAGTTTGTTCTTAAATTGCTTTTCAGATCATGTCTTTGATAAAGAACCCACTTTTCAAAAAGAGACAGAGAGAGAGAGAGAGAGAGAGAGAGAGAGAGAGAGAGAGAGAGAGAGAGAGAGAGAGAGACTCAATGCTGTGAGAAAAAGAAAAAATTATTCCAGGTAAAAAGACTAAAAATCAGGAGATTCTGCCCCATAAGAAAGTCTTCATCCTTGAGAAAACTGGCTAACATCAGGAGAGAGTGATAGTAACAATAGACTGAGAAAAGAATCAAACTTGTAAGCATTAGGGAGGCTAGGAAACTTGGGTTGGAATTTATATGATTTAGACACCTAGGGCTTTCTGTTCAGATATGCATATACTTCCAGGCATCATGAGGGTCATAAACCACCTTTGTAAATTTATGGGTTTTATCTACTGAGAAGTTGTAGCTATCTGTTAAAAGCAATTGGTCTTTCCTGTTGAGTTTAGAGCAGACCTGACGGGGTTTATGATCACTATTTTTAAATTTCTTTTCAGGTAAATCACATAACTTCATTGTACTAGGACAAGTTTATAGAAAATTATTTAATTTTTTGAAATATATTTTCTTTTCTTTTTCATTTTTGATGACACTCTGTTGGTTCTTATTCATTAAATTAAAAAACAAACAAAAAACCTGACACTCCCTTTCCTGTGAGATTGTACTTGTCAATCAGAGGTTTTAAAGTGAGCCCCTAACCTTAGTATTTGCATAAACTGTCTCTGCTCTTGATGGCACACCCCTAGTCCTGAGGATTAAGATGTGTACCATCCTGTCAGTACTTCCAAGCAAGTAAAGTAGTCACTAGGTCCATTAGGGTAGATGAAAATATTAGTGACCCTATCTTCTCTGTAAAGCTGAATATTGGCTCTAGTCTCTCACTCTGGGATTATCTGTGGAATATGGTTATTTCAACATTCAGACAATTTCCCATGATCCTGCTAAAGTAGTTTCTGAAAATGCTTCCATTATATATTCACGACTTTGTTTTCTTTGCTCCAAAATGTGTCACAAATAGACAGCCACAGTAAATCCAGACCAGTGTCATTAAGGAAACTTTTTCTGAGTGGGAGTTACAGGTGTTGTGTCAGTCAGTTCATGGACACACTTCGCCAGGAAAATAAATAAATAAATAAATCTCTGGACCTGAATTTGTCCCCTAAAGTGAGATGTGGGAAAGACTGAGAAATGCCTTATTTCTACACAGGATATTAGGACTATTGTTACTCCGTTAACCCTTTTGTGAAAGACAGTTAGGAAGCAGACTGTCAAGGAGATACTGGAAGTGTGTCCATAAAACCCACCTGGGAAAATACAGGGATCCACATTCTCAATCTTATGTTCATTGGTTTTAGGGAAAGAAGCCCGGAGATGGACTCACATGTCTTATGAAACCACCACTTCCTTGGGCTGCAGAGTGTCTTACAGATAAGATCTTCTACAAGTAGTGGGTTAATGGTCAAATGAGATGCAACATTACATAGATATATTCTCAATCCACCAAAAATATCTGGGAATTAGAGAGTCCTTCTTGATTTTTGGTGCACTGTCCAGGCTGTGGTTCAGGCTTTTGTGTCCTTAGCTTTGTCCATTAGTTGGGAATGCATGTTTTCTCAGATTCTTGGGGGTTGGAATCTTTCAGCACATTCTTTACTTCTTTTAATGGAACTGATGTCTGAGCAGGTATTTATTAATAGGTGGAGGAAAAATTGGGAACATCCTATTCCACCATATGACATGACCTGAAGATTTCTGTTATTTATCTCCACAAACACTCAAGGATATGACAATTATTCTTCCCATTTTGTAGACAAGAATATTAAAGATTAAGAAATGTTGAGTAATCTTCCTAAAGGTTATACATTTGATAAATACTGAGATAGATTTATATACTTTTTACAGTGTATTTATTATTAAATGATTAGATTTTTGTTTCATAACTTTATTTATTTTTTTTTGAGACATGGTCTTGCTTTGTAGTTCAGGCTAGCTCTGAGCTCACTATGCAGCCCAGGCAAGCCTCGAACTCAGCAATCCCCCTGCCTCTGCCTTCCGAGTGCTGGGATTACAGGTGTGAGCCACCACGCCTGGCTCATAACTTTATTTGAACATAGCTACACACTACTAGTTTTGCACTTCAAGGACACAAAAATGGACAAGTTAGAATGGAGAGGAATGATCACAGTTGTCCTGTACTTTTTATAATGTAACTGACAGGAAGTAGAAGGTCTTTGTAGGTTCAAAATATCCAGATTCTAAGCCAAAAACTAATGACTGACTCATCGGCTCACTTTACAAAAGACATGAATATTTACAATTCAAAAGGCAATACCCTACAGTTTTCATGAATTGTTTAGAAAGTTCTACATATTTTTCCCCTCAAAATAGGTAACTATCCTCATTGTGGGTGTCACTTTTGGGCTCTTGCAATATCTTGGTTGAATGCCCAGTTGATCAGTGGTGACAGTACTGTTTGACAAATCTTATCAGATTGATTTGCTCTAAATAACCTTAAGATTTGTTATGGTCTATGTTTTTCTTTAGACAAATATAAGGAGAAGTATATGAGCCTTCATGATTATCCATGAAAAAAAAATGTGGTATTTCAAATTGTCACAGTTCTTCATGATATAAAAGTGATCATGTTTCCAATGGGATGGTTATGCAATTAGGATGTAAAACCAGAAGCTACTATTGAAGTCTTTGATTTCCCTTTATCCTCACAATTATAGGCTTTGAATAAACAACAGTACTTTCCCTCCCATGATCCTGATAGGTGTTTTCTTTACAGTTAAAAAAAGACTCAAATTGCCCTTCAATAAAATTATAGACAAGAAAGGAGTAAAAAAGATGAGAGAAAGTAAAGATGAAAAGAACATGGAGAAAAGAAAGAATCGATCTTTTTTCTATGTGTTTCACACTCAATTTTACTTGTTTCTGGCATACTTAGGCAAGAGTCACCTTCTATGCTGAACAAGAAAGGATTGCTAATCATCATGTCCTTTAAAACATAAATGAGGAAACCCCCAAGAGATCGCAGATCATTAGCTACCTACATGTGCACCTGTAATTAATGACTGTAAAAGACTCTGAAGATGAAAAGCACCTTAATTGAAGTAATTTTTAATCATGCAGAAGCAGAACACCTAAAGTAAATGAAGACAGTAGAACATAGATGGATTATTTTATACTAGAGTAATTGGATTTTGAATGTGATTTCAAGAAATCTGTCCTTAAAATTTCAGTTAAAGTTACAAAGCTGAAAACAGCATGCTAAGCTTTCTAGAGTTGTAAAGATTATCCCAGAGATCATAATGAGGGAACTGACTCACTTTAAAACTAAGTACACAAAAAAGTAAAACAAAACAGCAATTTTGAAATAAAAATGTAATAAGGTATTTCATTTTGGCTGTTCTTTTCTCTTAAGAGCAAAGGTTAGGTTCTGCTTTCCCATTTCCAAATTAAGGAGAAGAGAGATTTATTAGTGAATTGCTCATAGAGTAATATTTGCAAGAAAAAGGGAAAGAAGGGGATTTTAATTTAAAACATAATGAAAATCTTATACTTTTACTGCTCAAAAATGAAAAAAAAAAAGCATCCCTCTTAGGAATTTTTTGAATGTAATAGCAACGGATATTTGGGTTGACTTTGTCCCTGAGCTCTGATGTGAGGAATGCAGGGACCTCATGTACCAAAGAACAGAAAAGGAGAACAAATACCAGACAAGCTGGATTTTGAATCATTGATCAGAACAAATGTTCTCCAAATCAACTGACCATAAAATGTGTTTTTCATATAATTTACACCAAAATAACTAATTTTTTACATTTTTATTTTGAGGAATATGCTTTTTGACAGCATATATTAGGAGAAGCCAGAGTCTTTCATATTCCACAACATGATACTTCGGCACTGAAGTTTTACTACTGCTGTCCAACTGCTCAGGAGTTAGTTTCTGAAATTAATATTTCTCCTATTTCTTTTGTTTTCCCATACCATGTATACTTGTATTTTTATATTTATAAATCTGACAAAAACAAAATTAGTAATATAAAGCTGTTTATGCTTAAAGAAGTAGAAATGCCTTGCTAATAACCGAATAGACTCACATCAGGCCCCTTAGCTGTTGCTGGCAGTGTTCTCAAGCTGGCCAAGGAAAACTCTTCCCTCTGTACAGAGGCTGATACTTCTTGTCTCAGAATCCATCATTAAAGGTATTTCAGGACTGGCTTCCTGAGAGCACAAAATGTCTTCTGCTGTTACTTTGGCAGAGCTAGTTTCATGGTTTCTATAGTATTATACATCTGTCTTTCAACCAATAGGATAAAATGTGATTGTTTTCTCCTCCAAAGAGTGGCAGTGAAATCAGTTCCTGCACACAGCATGAAAATTTGGCCAATATACACTGCCAGTGTGACAGTGACTAGTGCTGAGGATTAGCATAGGCGGGACTAGAATCACCCTGTCATGAAATTTGTCCAGCAATTACTTTTAAATGGGAGATATAAAGGTTTCTTAGCAACATAAGGAATTTAATTCTCTAAAGGTAAATGTGTATATTCCAATCTAGGAGTTTATAATGGCACAGTATTAGGTTTGTGTCAGTTTCTTTCTGGACATGTGTGTGTAAAATTGTTGAAAAATGTTGATAATCATTACATTTTGAGTCATAGAGGTTCTTGAATGTCAACACCAATGGCACCGATAAATTTACCAGTTACTATAGAAGCACACCTTGATTTTCTTATCTGCCTTTTTCTGACAAAAATCTCATATGATTTTGCAATTATTTAACATTAGTCAGTTTCTCACCATTCTCACTATTTCAAATAGTTTCCACTATTTGAATAATGTGAATGTGAGATTCTACTTTCTGGTACACATTTCAGGAGATACATACCTACGAGTCTATTTTAAAGTTGAAAAATATTATGAAATCCAGGTGCATATTTTGACTTTACTACACACTAACTCTTAAAGCTTTAATTTACTAATAATAGAAAGGAAATGTGATATTCCACACAGATACGCTGCAAAAATTAAAAGATTGGGTGTTGTATCTTGTATAACATAATTAATCCAATATTAAATTAAATCTGTTAAATCTTTATTTTTACCTTTGTCAGGAACTGCAGGTGATTTACTGGGACTTACGATTTATGTCCTTGGATTTATGGATGTCTGCAATGCCCAGAGGAATCAACTACTGGGATTATTGTGGACATCTGCCCCACCCTGGGTGATCTTTAACTACAAGGATTATTGCACTAGGATTATTGGCCTTAAGACTTACTTACTCAGATTTACTTACTGGATTTAAGGATGTCCACCCTGCCTTACAGGATCTTCAACTACAGGGATTATTATGGAAAGCCACCCTGTTTTGTGCATGCTAAGATTTTGGATGTAAAGGTTTGGGAGCGCCCTATTTTATGCATGGTAGGATTATGGATGTGAAGGTTGAGTACCTAAGAAAAATGCAGCAAGGGCAGGGCTTTGGCCTTTTTCTGCTTATGTGGTATTTGGCCTTTTGCTTCCTCTGCTCAGAGTAGCAAAAATTGAGCACAGGTTCAGCCTTTTTCCCCAGAGTTCCAGTTTTATTATTTGTTGGTTGTTAATCCTTTTGCTGTGGGACTCGTGGTGGGGACTGAAGTTTGCCATGAGGGTTCTGGCTGTGTCCTCTTAGCTTGTCTCCCACATAACTTTATTATTGTAGTACCTAAAATAAACCAAGATATCTTGACAAGTCAAAATTATAATCAGCTACTATCTTCTCTCTCTTGTTTGATTTGCTTCATTATATTAAATCAACTTTTTTGCTATCTATTGAGACTATGATAATCAACAGAGTGATCCTGGACACTGTAGTCATTGCAAAGGTGAAATAAAAATTGATTCTAGCCAGGCTTGGTGGCTCATGACAGTAATCCCAGCAGTTGGGAGGCAAAGGCAGGAGGACTGCTGAGTTCGAGGCTTGCCTGGACTACATAGTGAGTTTAAGGCCAACCTGAAGTACAAAGTGAGACCCTGTCTCAAAAAAAAAAATGATTCTATATTTTAAACTCTCAAAATTTAATTGGAATCCCTAAATATAAAAGCAACATGAAATTTCAAAAACAATCAAAAAAGAAATGGATGGAAACTTTCTGAAGGAAGAATTCAAGTTTTTTCAAATACAGAAAAAAAGTGTCTAAGCAAAAATAAGGATTTATGCAGGAAATTCTAACTATAGAAAAGTGCATATATCTTGGCTCACTTATGTGTTGCTATGACAAAAAATCACAGACCACACAATTTATAAAGAATAAAATTTATAGTCCATAATTTTGGAGCTTAGAAAGTCCCATAACAAGGTTAGTTTGTTTTGAATAGACCAGGATCACTTTCCAAAATGGCGCTTGAAGTATTATCTCCTCTGGAGGGAAGCAGGACTGTCACATCTCATGGCAGAAAGTCACAAGGAGGAAGAGATATATTTCCTCCATCAGACTCCTTCATGGGATGTCTAATACCATTTATATGGGCTCTACTCTCCTGACATCACCTAAAGGCCACACATATTGTTTCCCAACAGTGTTGTATTAGTGGTTAAATTTCACCAGTAATTTTGGAGGAGACAAAAACCTCCAAATCATTAAAATGTAGGGAAAAGCTCAGAGGAGAGAAAGTGTATACTATGAATGTGAAACAATATTTTTTTTCCTAAAAGAGCAAATAATATAGTATTTGGCTTAGTGAGAGAATTCATTCAATACTAACAAAAGTTATTTTTTCTCTAGTTTTTAGACTTGAAGTGGTCAACCCACAAGATGGCCAGTGATGATTGTTGTAGCTCCTCTTCACTACTCTTTACAGGTCCATTCTACATTGAATGGGGGGGCACAGTTTATGATCTAGAGTATGTGGTGAAAGGGCTACATATGACTTCTGATTCAAGCTCACAAAGGGCATTGCAGACACCTCTTTGGTCTCTTATATAGCTGCCCTTGGAAGTTTGAAACAATGTCATGAAAACTTTTAGCTGGTCGCAGGAAGGGAAATTGAATCTACTTTTCAGCATTCAGAATGCTAGGAATGTGCTATATTTGAATAGATCCTCTAGATCTAGTCAAGTCTACAAAAATAACAAAGCAATAAGAGATAAAAAAGTAATACTGAAACAACATATTTATCACTGCTGTAATAATGAAATAATCCAGCTTTATGTTGCATCAAATACACACATCAGCCTGCGATACCACTTCATGTTGTATCTGTTAATATTACACAAGGATTTGTTAATAAGAAATTAGGATGGAGTATCAGGCAGAATCTTTCTAGAACATTATTGCTCTTCAGTTAGCTTTAATCAGATCTAGGGAGGTATAGTTTGATGTATATCTCTTCTGATTTTTAACATGCATTATCTTTAATTAGTTGGCACCATTTTGTAGAAAGGATATGTGATAGAACATGATGAAACTATAATTGCATCAGGGTTAAAAGAGATTAGTAGAGCAATCAAGGAAGGAAAGAGTGGCTCTGAGCCAGCCATGAACTTACCATTATCCTCAGGTGTCATCAATACCTGTGCAGAATCATTTAAATATGGCAGTGTTAGAAAGGAGCAGAAAACTGGTGGGGGGTTGGGCTGGGATTGTACTTGTTGTTAAACAACAGCTTTTTAGGTAGCGTGGATGCTGGTAAACTTAGCTAGATACAACAAGGTTAACATGTTTGGTTGTGATCTCCCAGAAGTTCATGTGTGAGATGTACCGTAAATTATGTAATGCACAAATTTGTGTATTACATAACTAAGCCAATTATTTGACTACCCATTGTGAGACATCCCTGACAGGAGGTAATAATGTTTCCTTTATCATCTGTGGAAATCCTACTATAAGAACTATTGTACAATCATTCTTCAACACCATATTTGACCAACCTTGTCTGTCCTAACCTCCAGCATAAGTCTTTAACATTCTTACAAAATTAGTGTGGGTTACTCTTTATTTCCTAGACTCTAGTTAGACTCTAGGACCCCGTTAGACCTTAATTATCCTAGTTGTAGATCTCAGACTCTCATGCAGCCTCCTCATAAGCATGGAAAATTTCAGTTTATTTTCCTGTGTAATTCCTTAACTTACTTTTAAAAATAATTTTGCAAAAGCATAAAATATTTGGTCAGCATGATACAAAGTCTTTGTCAAATGAATTTGGAAAAACTTGCTAAAATTACAAGTTGATTAACTATTATGACACTATTTTTAGATTTTTTTTGACTTTGACTACTTTCACACTTCTAATTGTGAGGTGCAGAAATATTTCTGATCTGCAGAATTCAGTAAGACAGGTCAATGTGTGTGTGTGTGTGTGTGTGTGTGTGTGTGCGCGCACGCGCGCATGCATGTGTGTTGGAAATCCAGGATAACTGGCATGCTGCCTACCTGTCCAACTGTGAACAAGGCAAAGAGAGTGAGAGGGGAATAATATTGCCTGCTTGGAGCTGTGGACTGCCCAATGGCAACCAATCTGTGCCTGGGGTCCTGGGGGCAAATGAGAGGAAGTAGCTAGGCAGCAGCCAAATGGCATTTTACTTAAGCCATCTGGTTACAGAATGGGATATGTATATTCCTACTGAGGAAAATGAATAGGCAAGAGACATGAAGTCTTTCCTAAATCAAAAAGAGAAAAACAAGTTAGAAAAAAAGGATCAATTTACCTCAAGCCTCATTTTCATATCTTTAAGTGAATCAATATGATGATTACAAAGATAATACTTTAAAATACACATTAGATTTGTTACTATTACCAATACTAGCAACAGTAATGGTAGTGGATAAGAGATTTGTGATTAAACTTTTGGTAATAATAGAAAATAACAGTTGTATGTTTAAATAATGTTTGACACCCTGAAGTCCCATCTGAGGTTTCCATACCTACCCCTCCCATTCTTTCTCCAGACCTGACACATACACACACAGTTCTTTAACTTTGACCCAGCAAGCTTCATAGAAGACACTCTTTCATTAGACTTCACAGTTTCACATTGCAAAGGATAATGGTACAGTCTCCACACTGTGGGGCTGTTGGTAGCTATGGCTTTTCACTTGCTTTTAACAGGATTTTCTTTTACTTTTTCCTGAGGAAGATTATTGAGGGGCAGATGAGGAGATAAGTTGTTACTGAGAAGTTTCAAATATTTTCCCAATGTATGTATTCTTATATTGTCAATTAAAAAAATTCAAGTACCACTAATAAACACTACAAAACAGACACCTATCATTATATCATTCAATGACGCAGGCTTCATAGGACTAAATAAGAGAGAACCAGGCTCAAATGGCAACCAACTATACTTCTTTTGGTTGAATAAAACCTATGAGTGCATTCTACACCTGCATGGGATCTGAAAGAAACCAAGGCAGCGAGGAGGGTTTATATATGGTGTGTGCATGGGATGCAGTCATGTAGATATGTTTTGCATATATGTAGAGGGCAAGTGTCGGGACATGTAAAAGGTGGATGCCTGTGTTTTGTTTGAGTGGTCAGGTAGGGAGACTGAAGAAAATAATAGGAAGCAAATCATGCACCAAATAATACAATTTCCACTATTATTTTTACAATCTGTGATAAAATTTCACAGTTGATATGGCCTTTAAAAGTCATATGTGTGCCAATCAAAATCAGCATTGAAATGAACAGCAGCCAAGAAGCATATGAAGAAATGCTTAACATCACTGATCATTAGAGAGATGCAGATGAAAACAACACTGAGATTTCATCTCACTCCACAAAGAATGACTGCTATTGAAAAATTAACCAACAATAAATTCTGGTGAGGCTGCAGGGAGAAAGGAACTCTTCTCCACTGTTGGTGGGATTGTAGACTGGTACAACCATTTTGGAGATCAGTGTGGAGATTCCTCAGAAAACTAGGATTAGAGGTCCCATTTGACCCTGCTAGTCCCCTGCTAGGAATATACTCAAAAGAATTAAAAGAATCATATTGTAAAGACATATGCACACCCATGTTCATGACAGCTCAGTTTGTGAAAGCCCAGTACTGGAAACAACCCAGATGCCCATCAGCTGGATATTGGATAAGGAAGATGTGTTTTTTTCTAAAATGGAGAGCGGACTGAGGAACGAGCGGGGGCGGACCAGACCCAGCAGCTCCCGGCCCACCGTGCCGTGCTTCCAGCGGACTGAGGAACGAGCGGTGGGCGGACTGAACCCAGCAGCTCCGGGCCCACCGTGCCGTGCTTCCAGCGGACTGAGGAATGAGCGGGGGTGTACCGGACCCAGCAGCTCCGGGCCCGCCTTGCCGTGTTTCAGGCGGACTGAGGAAAGAGCGGCGGGTGGACTGGACCCAGCAGCTCCGGGCCCGCCATGCCGTGTTTCAAGCGGAAAGGGGAACGAGCAGCGGGAGGACCGGACCCAGCAGCTCCGAGCCCACCGTGTGGTGCTTCCAGTGGACTGGGGAACCAGCCTCGGGCGGACCGGACCCAGCGGATACGGCCCCGCTGTGCCATGCTTCCAGTGGACTGAGGGAGCAGCACGCGGACCCGGCTGCAGGGTGCAGTCCATTTCCAGTGGACTGAAGGCCGCCCACCAGCCCACTGTATCCCAGAGCTGTGCAGTGAGGAGCCAGACATAGAGGTAACTCATAAGCTCAAAGTATCCAGTATAGAATCTAACAAACCCTTTTATCTTATTTACTGTGTTTAATACCGATATTGGC
>PVIC010016013.1:0-34481 GCA_004025085.1 Thryonomys swinderianus | reverse complement strand
TGGGTGACGTCGCAGAGTGACGGGACTTGGTACCGCCTCATCTCCTGGCTTCCCTAGGGCTGGCCGTTTTCCTCCCTGTGGGCGGTCCTGGGCTTCAGAGGGAGACCCAGTCTTCTGCCCTGTGTGGTCCTAGGGCCGCTACCAGGCTGCAGAGAGTGGGGAGAGGACCAGCCCCTTACAGAGACTCAGTCCACCCTCCTGCTTCATCCTGCTCTTTCTAAACTACTTGGGTCCTCCCGACAGCAGCACCAATCTGCTTGCTTCCCAGGATACTGCTCTGCCACTGGGGGCTCAGCTTCCCTTTACCTACTAAGTGTGTTATTTCTTCCATTACTTACGGTCTTTCTAAATGGTGTTTTGTCCTGTCCTCTTTGTTCAAGTTTATTGATAACTTAAAATTAAAACCTTTTTCCTAGAGATTTTGAAAGAAGCAAAGGTAAAGAGCCATCATCAACCCACCCTGTTTAACCACAACTGGACCCTCCAATGGCTAGATGAATGAGGAGCTCACCAAACAAATGTGGGTAATTTATGAAAGAGAGACTAAGGTAATAAAGGAATTAAAGTCCTTAATTTCACTGCTTTTTTATATAGCAGGTCAAAGACAAAATGAAGTCCCCTCACTTTTATTTGAGCCAGGGTCTTGCTATGTAGTTCAGGCTGGCCTTGAACTCACAATCTTCCTGCCTCAGTCTCCTGAGGGCTGGGATTAGATGTGTGCACCACTACACTGGGAGCCAGACCCTTTTTAAAAAACTGAAAATAGTGGGGTCGGAGATTTAGCTCCATGGTTCCAGCACTGCCTAGTACACGCAAGGTCCCTGGTTCGATCCTGGTAACCACACACAATAATACCAGGTGTGGTGACTCACACCCACCAGTAATCAGTACCACATACCATAGTGCCAGCGTGGTGGCTCATGTCTGTAATCCCAGCACTTGGGAGGAAGAGGCAGGAGGATTGCCCTGAGGTTTGAGGCCAGCCTGTGCTATATGGTGAGCTCAGAGCCAGCCTGAACTGCAAAGTAAGGCTCTGTCTAGAAAAAAAAAATGAAAATAGGGTAACGATGACCCTTGGAGAGTCAAATTATATCTATTTGCTTTAGTCTTGTCTTCAAAGGTCACATGCAATTATTGTAAAAATAATGAACTTTTATAGAATAAAAGATCAGAATCATTATACCACCCTAGTTCTTCTCTCTCCGGCTATACTAGTTCTAGAGGCAAGTACAGATTGCAAAATCATAGAAAAAGAGATAGAAAGATTTATGTGTATGCTTTTGCTATCTATTCAATCCAATTCTATTCATGTTGAAAAAACACTTTTTTATGTATGTGTGAAATGCATTTTATAGCACACATGATTGGGTTTCCGTAAACTCACATTTTGTGTGTTACTGTACTTTCTTAAGGTTAGTAACATGATGTGAACATGTCCTCATGAACATGAGTATGTTTCAATATTCAATATTTCAATATTGAATATGTTTCAGTCTTTCTAATGGTTATTATGTAGCATCATCAAATAGCAATTTCTCTTTTAACAGATATTTTCTGTTTCCCTTATTTTTTTTTTTTTGGTCATAGAAAATGGTGTGAAGATTACTGTGAGTGTACATTTCTTTGATGTATATCTGTGATATTTCTCTACAATAGACTTTTTGGGTGTAACAATCAGGTTAAATTTACTATCTCTGTATAGTTAACATTTTGATATATGGTATCTAGTTGACACCAAAAGCCAATTATTATTATTATTTTTTTTTTCCTTTTTGAGACAGGGTCTTGCTTTGTAGTTGAGGCTGGCTCTGAGCTCACTATGTAGTCCAGGCAAGCCTTGAACTCAGCAATCCTCCTGCCTCTGCCTCTCGAGTGCTGGGATTACAGGCATGAGCCACCACGCCCGGCTAAAAAGCCAATTATTACACAGATTTAAGAACTCTGCCAGCAGCAGAGTGCCCACACCTGTCCACGCCAGGACATCAGTGCGTTCCCTTTGAGCAACAGGTGATTTTGCCATCATGAATGCAACACTGTCAGAAGTCTTGGTCTTTCCCAGCAACATGTTAATTTGGCCAGAACTTTCCTTTTTTTTTTTTTTTTTTCTTTTTTGCTCCAGTTCTTACAACATTACAAATCAAAATGACGAAGCACCATTTTTGGCTTATTATTTCGTAGTAATAACAAGGACAACATTGCCAGTCATGTCCAGAGAAGGGGGTGTCGCCAGCGTGCACTGTGCACCCACCGGGCCTGTGCCTGGAAGTCGTCTGGGGGCAGCTCCGTGTGAGGAGGGGCACGAGCGTTTCCTCTCGCCGACTCTGCCCTGCACCTGGGCCCGGCCGCCGGCGTCAGGGTCTGGGGCCTCAGGACCCCTCGCTCGCTGGGTGCCAAGGACGGGAAGTACTCGGGGAGCAGCCACGCGGCGCTGCCTGGAAGGGGCGGAGTCCCGGCCGGGAATCTCACGACTTCTGACTTGTCTGTCGAGTCCCAAACAAACGGACGAAGCCTGGGCAACATTGAACACCAGAATGCAACGAGGTCCAAATCTGACAAGTCTCAGTAGTGTAGAATATTGAAACGCCATTTATGAAAAGTATTTTCTGCAGTGTTATTTACAGTAAGACTGGAGACAATTTAAGGAACAGAGGTTGAAGCCACTATTTCTCTATTTTGGGGGAAACAGATTAATATTAAATTAATATTAATGGTAATTATTAAATATTTAGGTTAAATAAATTTTGGGAAGCCTACCAGAGGGAATATTAAGCAATATTTTTAAATGATCAGTACGAAGACCAAGTGATTTCAAGGAAAAATGTTTTTGCTATATATGCTAATATTATGTACATAATGATATAGTACATTATAATGTACTTTATAAATTGACTTTAGAAACTCAGATACATTTTTCTATAGCACAGTATTCTAAGGTGGATCAGTAACTAAAGATGGTTTATTTGGGACTGTAACTAAATTATAGCATTAATTTTTCTGGAATGTGGATCTTAGTAGCAAGAAAAACTGCTAGGAGAAAGAGAAAGAAAAGTTCCCTGTCTTTGCCACAACAAGGGTGATCATGAAGGAAGAGGCGTCCGCCTTTCCTCCCTTCCAGCCTCTTAGGGAGGAACGTCAGCTCTGGGTTCTCCCAGAAGTCACCTCGCTCCCCTCGGCCTCCCGCACCCCACACAAACCTGGGGCCGGGCCGGGTGCTCCGGACGAGGACTCAGATCATTGATTCAACCCGTTCGCACGGGCCCAAGCGTGGCAGGCTCTCGGCCTCCGTGAACCGCTCCTGCTAACACGGCGGTCACTCTGGTTAGAACGACCGGCCCCGGGGAAGAAGGTGAGCTGGTCAGGCAGGTGAAAGGCAGGCGTTTCGGGTGGAGAACAGCGGGTCTTTAAGCACATTCTCTTAAGTCCTGCTCTTCTATAGTCTTCTCCCATCTGATCTCAGATTCTTTACAGTTTAACCTAAAAATATCGAGGATTTTTCCTCTGCAGTCAGAGTTGATGGCTTGGGTAGTGTGTGTGTATGTGTGTGTGTGTGTGTGTGTTTGTATATACACATGTATGTACATGTGTGTATCGATTGGGAAGGTGGGGCCTTCCATGGGTTGGGGACAGATCTTCACTGGTATAGTTTATTTTTATAAAAAGGAAGAAGGCCTGCTCTGGATTCCAGTATGCTTTGCAGAGTGTGTCCTGGTTTTTCAATTCTTTTCCTCTTGTGTAGAGGATAAATATTTTATTTGTGTCATAATTTTTACATTATCCTTTGGCCAGAGGCAGGAGAGCTCTTGCTGTGATCAGAGCACTGCTGTGCAGCTGGAATGAGGGAGTCCGGGCTGCTCTGCACCCCTCGCTCAGAGCTGCCCCCGGAACTCCTCTAAGTAACAGTCATGCAACACAAAGGAGACGGTGGCCCGCTCGCCCATCTCCTTATGCAAATGGACACAGGGATTTATTTTGGCTGTTTGCATGTTTTCTTTGCGTTTTGGGATTTCAGCCATTAGAGGCACGTCACACAGTCCCATCTCCAGACTGGCACGGAGACACTGTAGTCCTCCAGTGGCCGCCGATCAGCGATGGGAAGCATGCCCCTCATCAATAACGAAGCCCCCGGACGTAGCCTGTGTTTACCCTGCAGATCACCTCTGTTAGAAAGCAACCTGGAGCCATGTCCTCTTTCATTCTTCTTATGTGGGGGGAAAAGTTATTTCCACTATTAACACCAAGTCATGGGAGGGCTGTGGAGCCCTGAACCGTAAGCCAACAGAAACTGACAGGTGGGGCTCATGTCAGTCTTTGTTTTGGGGTGTGTGTGTTTTCTTGTTTGGCCATACATGGAGTCCCCAGGGAGGAAGGCAAAGAAAGAAAGGAGACTCACTGAGAATTTCTGGGGCTTGAGGCAACCCTCACGAGGAGGCTGTGATAGTCATAAAAGGACAAATCGGCCAAGATGTGTTATCCAATATTTAAGGATCTCACAAATTTGTTCTTATGCATCGGACAGCTAACAAGGAGTGACAGTCCCTCAAGGCCTTTGGGGGAGCACAGTGTGAGCCCCACATCCCCAGGGTTACTCCACGCTGTTCCCTCCTTCCCCCCACCTAGGAGTGTGACCTGTTACCTAGCTAACTGAATCTTGCTTGTACAAACCGTCCCAAAATGAGCTAACTTAACCCAGAAAATGGAACCTCCCCGGAACAGGCGTAACGTGAACACAGTCTCAGACAACCAGAAAACCATCCTTGCAGCTGCGGTCTGCAAAGATAACCATGGAACTGCCCTGTGCCCCATTTCCGTGGCCGCCAGTTTTCCTTTAAAAATCCCTCACAGCTTCAACTTGGGGCTTCACGTCATCAGGGGGTGGGGTCTGTGCAGGTGAGTGAACTTCCAGCCTTCAGTAGCCGCTGTGTGCCCTGGTGTGGAGTCTTCCTCACTCTCTGGGGCGCTACAGACAGAAACCGCAAAGTGGGGCCTTCTAAAAGCCTGAGCACGCGGGTTCCAGAGTCCATTCAGGCTTTGGACTGGCAAAGTACAAGGGGCTCATTAACTATTAGATGCCTCTTATGCATCAAGTGTAGTTCATATGTTGATGTCTCTTTAATTTAGGGATTTTTAGTGTCTTTAATGTGTATAAAGTTCCTAAGTTCTTAAAGGCAGAAGCATTTGAACCCAGAGCCCGATACCCACTGTTTCTTTATGAAAATATTCTCCATCTGTAACAAAGACAAGGGAAAGCTTTTCAAAATGAAGAGGAGGTGAGAAAGGCTCAGGTGTGGAACGGACAGTGTCAGGTGGTCCACCAGCACAAGGTGGGTACACACCACGTGGACTCCGTGCTGGTGGGACCAGTGGGGGGGGGCCAGACAATCCCAGTCCACTTACCAGCCGTATGCTTTTGGGTAACAAACTTAATCTGTAGTGGTCTCGGTTTCTTCATTTTCAAAGCAGATATGATTCTACCTGTATCTTAAAGTCAATGTAGTGACTAAATAAGCTGAGACGTATGAATGTACTTAGTTCAGTGGCATAAAAGAAGGTGTTCAAGCAAATGCCACTTGAGTGCAAAAGAGTATGATGTCCTTTTCAGCCATGAGACACTTTGATTTTATGACAAGAGAGCTTCATGAACTCAACAATTTAGAGTAATTGAAGAAGTGTTGAAATAAGTAACCCGGCGACATTTGAATACTAGGGCAAAGATCAAAGCTGAAAAATGGTAAATTCACTACAGTAAGAGAAATAAAACATTTTGAAATAGTCTTTGATGTTTTTAAACAAATTACAAAGTGCTATAAAAACCGCATGTAGCTTATGATTCAGGACGATACTGCACAAAGCCACAGAAGATAACATTTTAGCGTAGAGAAGAAAGAGAATTATACACTTGTTAGAAATTTATAACTTGATCTACTGTTTTAATTTGATTTACATGACCTAATTTATATTTTAAATTGAATTTATAAGATTCTATTACAACACACTTATTAAGGAAATATAAAAGTCAACAGACTAAAATAGACCTATTTAAAAGGGATTTACATTAGATTACTTGAATAGTAAATTTTTAGAAAGCATTTTACTTATGGCCTTATTAATTTCTGTCTCTGAAAACCAAGACATGGCCAGCCATGGGCTTGTGCAAATGTTTAGGTTATGTTTGACTTAGACGTGAGAGAAATCTGGCCTCATTAATCTGAACTGTTGTTGTCAGTTTAATAGAAGGGCAGAGAAGGCAGAGGGATTATTAATCACTTGAGAAGAGAGAAAAACTAAATGAGGTGTGTTTTTTTTTAAGGATTTAGCAGTTGCTTTTTATTTTCTGAAATGGTATAAGATATTCCAGGAACCAGTCTTGTTTGCTAAAAATCTCAATAATAACTCTAAAAGAATCAATACTTATTTAATCTTGATGGTGTCTGCTGCTTTATGATGTTCCAGGACAGATAATTCATGACAATTCCATGATAGAGTGTTGGTGGAATAGTGGTGAGCATAGCTGCCATCCACGTATGTGACAGAGAGAGGAATGCAATCAGGGCCATGGTCTTCGAGTGCTGCACTGACTATGAACATAGTACTCATCCTATGACATGGTGCATCTCCAAGGTCTACTATTGTGCTGCACTTTCTGATCTTTGAGCAACCAGATAATGCATGCAGAGACATTAATATCAACAGAAAGAAAGGTCCAGCTTTTTGCTATCCATTAATACAAAGATGCTACCATAATGTGGGTAGTAAAATTCTGTGCAGAATTTTTTGGAGACTTTTGAACAACGATGTGTTATCCTTTGTAGAACTCTCATTAAGAAGACTCCCGGTTTCAGGATCTCTGACATAGCAATTAATAACCTTAATAAGAATCACTTGCAGTTTGTAAGATTATGTCTGTGATGGTTAAACTTGATCGTGTCCAAACTGATTGACCCGAGAGCCACCCGAGGAATAGGTGGACTTCTTGGTGTGTCTGACTGGGTCATGGAGGTGTGAGCCTGTGTGCTACAGCCAGTCCCTTTCCTTGTCCTCTAGAGGCTGCTTCCGCGCTCTGCTTTTTAGTCCCCATGAACTAAGCAGTTTTGCTCCACCACATTCTCCCACCATGAGGCTTCTGCCTCAGAGCCAGCCTACCATGGACTGAATCCTTCGAAGCCATGAGCTCAATTAAATCTTTCCTCCTTTAAGTTTGGGTGTCACACATCGCGTAGTAAGGAAAGGAAAGCTGACTACTAAACTGTTTTTCAAAACATTTTCACGTGAATCAGCTCATTTGATCTTTACACTCAGGGAAGAATGCATTTCACTTCATCAATTCAATTTATAAAGAAACCAAATGCCAAGATAGTCATACAATCATCCACTTCTGTTTTCAATATGAGACTGGAATTCAAGTGGTTCTTGATCTGCTGTTCTATATAATAGTAGGCTCCTTTTTTAACTGGTATAAGCTCAAAATTCTCAAAATGACATTACTGTACAATCATGTTGATTATATAGGTGATCACAGAGACAAGGTGGAAAAGACAGATTTGGGAAAAATAGTTTTGTGCTAGTAGTGAGAACTGCTGAGAGAAAAATGTACCTATAGGTTAGAATTTGGAATTTTCTTTAATACATATCTGACCCAACTCCGTAGAGAGAAAAAAAAGTAAATTTGGCCCCTGCAATGGATGAATGGCAAGTCATTTGTGCAAATAAGAAGAAAGCAAATTTGTTTTGGTTAAGTTTGAACTTTAGAATATGAAATTATGAGGCACATAATTTTTTGAAAAGGCCTTTAACAAAAAGTGAGTGAAGATTGTCACATATCAAACTGTCAATACATTTCTGGTTATTTTAAAAATCTTTCAATAGCATTTATTTTTCATACCTTTCAAAATCAGTATATGTTTATTATACGTATTAATGGGCTTTATTTTGGCAGATTCACACATGTACATAACATACTTTGTCCTCCCCATTTCTCCTCTTCCCCTCTCCCAACTAGTTCTACACTTTTGAGGGGGTCTCAGGGTATGTAATGGGTTCGGATGATGCCCGTCCCCTACTGCCTATCTCTACATCCTTCATATCTTCCCATCATCGCCTTCTTGTTTAATAGTAGTCACTTTTCTACTCTCTTGCAATCTTTTCTAGAGTCCACTTAAGGGGGGAGAACACGTGATATTTGTCTTGCAGAGTCTGTGTATTTTGATCAACAATATGACCTCCAGGTCTACCCATTTTCCTGCAGATAACAAAATTCCATTCTTCTTTATGGCTAAATAGTACTGCACTATGGTCTGTGCCCAATGCTTTATCCATGCATCTCCTGATGGGCAAGGAGGCTGGCTCTATATCTTGTCTGTTGTGAATTGTGCTGCAATAAAAATAAATATGTAGGTATTCCTATAGTATGCTGACTTTAATTCTTTTGAGTGTATAACACGGAGTGGTATGGCTGGACTCAGTGGTAGCTTTATTTTTAGTGCTTTTTGAGGACCCTTCATATTGATTTCAGTAGGGGCTGCACTAATTTACATTCCTATAAGAAGCGTAGAAGGCTTCCTTTTCATCCTGCACCCTGGCCAGTATTTATTGCCTTTTGTATTCCTGATGCTATTCTTCATGGTTGAGATGGAATCTTAGTGTAGTTTTGATTTATATTTCCTTAGTGACTAAAGATGTTGAACATTTTTTCACATACTTATGGACCATTTGGAGTTCTTTTTTTGAGAATTCTCTGCTTATTTGCCCATTTACTGATTGGGCTATTTGAGTTTTTAGTGTGAACTTTTTTGAGCTCCTTATATATTACAGATACTAACCTTCCAGTAGAAGAGTAGCTGGCAAAGATTTCCACTCATTCCATCTACTACCTCCTCACTCTGTTCGTTGTTTATTTTGGCTGCACAGAAACACTGTAACATGATGTAATCTCATTTGTTAATTCTTACCATTATTTCCTGTGTTGGGGAGTGCTATTCAGGTAGTCTTTGCTTGTGCCTATGGCTTCAAGCCTTTCTTATTTTCTATTAGTGTCTCAAGGTTTCAGCTTTTATACCTACTTTTGAATTGTTTTGCGTTGATCTTTGTATACAGTGAGAGATAGAGATTTAGTTTCGGTCAGACGCTAGCAAAGAGGTTCCCAAAACACTACTGGCTAATGAGGAGTAAGATGACAGGGTTAAAGTGATATAAATCCTAAAATATTTTGTCCATTATTAATTTTTTAAAGCAACCCAGTTTTGCAATATTAAAAGCAAATTTCATTTCTTATAAATATCAATTATATTACGTCAGAGACTAGTTGTTTTTCAAATGTTGGAATGTTTAAAAACTTTGTCTTTAATTTTCAATGATATACCTTTAAGTAGTTTTTATTTTGGTCATGCCTGCAGTCATAGGGCTATCTGAGAAATCTCAACTATAAATATTTTAAAGGGTCTTCCCTTGAAGGCAAAATGCTAGTCCCTGATTAGATGTAGCCCAATGCTGGCAGCCAAGGTACCTCAGGAGGGAACACGGGAGCCACCCTTCTGTTAGAACTGTCAGCATGAGTTGACCTCATTGAGGGCTTTTAACATTTGTCTTACGTTTTCTTCATGTTGCATTTGGATCTGTCATTTCTATGTCACTCCGAGCCGTGCCATTTATCTTGGCTGTCCTCATTGGCAACTCATGCTTTTCCACATAGCAGGCTTGAAGTGGGCGCCCTTGCCTTCCACTAAACTTGTGCCAAGGGCGTAGTAGGAAATGAAATTATTAATAATCAAGCTACTTGATTTTACTTTAAATATGAAATATAACTATATTAACTTTTATTACCAATAGTTCAGTTTAATTGAGACTCTTTGCCTTATAGAACTTGAATACTTTAGAGGCCACCTTATAATTAGTAAAATTAACCCTTGGAAGAATAAGCTAGAGGATACTGTTAAGCCAAGAACGTTTCACTATGTCCTGTGTCCATTCTCGTGAAAATATGAAGATATTACATTAAAATTGCTGAGTGAAGAATCCCTCAGAGAGCACAAATGGGACTCTGATAATTTCTGTTTCCTTACAATTTGGTTTTTCCTGGCAAAAATAAATATACCTCTGTATCTAAATCAACCGATATTACAATTGATAGAGGTAAAAGTATGTGAATGAATCCATAGCCAGGTTGATCAGTAAAACGGAGCTGTCGTGAACAGTAAAGAAGTCAGTTAAAAACCTTTTGACTTGATAATTTAAAGAAGTAAATTTCACTAGCCAAGCCGCTGTCTAAAACGAGCCTGATCGCTTCTGCTGGAATCGACGAGCACAGAAACCAGTAGCGGAGCAGCGAGACACCGCGTGTGAGAGGCGGGTGATCACAGCCCGTGGGGACGACAGAGTACCCCAGGGCAACGTGCCTGCTGCTGAACGGGCCCACTAGCTGGGAGCCCCAGC
Organism: Thryonomys swinderianus; assembly: GCA_004025085.1. Classification (NCBI taxonomy): domain Eukaryota; kingdom Metazoa; phylum Chordata; class Mammalia; order Rodentia; family Thryonomyidae; genus Thryonomys; species Thryonomys swinderianus. The sequence goes on along the minus strand of PVIC010016013.1, from coordinate 24,056 downwards.
ACGAGCCACCTCAAACCAACACCCTCAGGACATTTCATTAGATTGGTTCCTTTTAGGTTCACGAGAAGAAAGAAATGTACAGCGTGCCAGTTGAAATCACAGGGCTAATATACGAGGGAAGATAGAGTGTTGTTTCTATAAAGTTCAGTATTTAGAGTTCTGATCACGGCCTGGGAATGGGAAATACACAGAAAAAGCACACAGTGGAAAGACGGCAGCTGTATCTAAAACTTGGCTGGGATTAAAAACAGCACAAACTTGAAAAAAAAAAAAGTTCTCTTTCCTACAATCGAAGCAAAATCCAAAAGCTTTGTCCTCTATTATGCTTAGAAAGTTTTACAAAGGACTGGCATATACCTACTGAAGTTTTAAATTCCTTCCTCTGGGAACTTTAATTAATGAGGTTTTCGTGAATCAGGAACCCCAAAGAGAACCCCAGGCAAAGAAGAATATTATTTTAGCACCATAAAATTCTATAATTAAGTCACTTCAACTTGTCAACTATGTCTGCAGGTTTAACTTTTTGGAATCAAGTCAAAAACATTTTCTTTTATCTATGAAAGACTTTCACCCATACTGTTTTTGGACTTCTTTTATTCATTCATTTAAAAAAGCTTTTACAGAGGATTATTTTCATGGGTTACCACGATACTTTAGGTTGTGACCAAAGGCCTGAAGATTTAAGAAACACTACTGGAGGGGGGATATTTTCTCTTCTTAAATAATACTCTACAAGGGAAAGGAAAAAAGTACTCTCTTCTTGTTTGTTGGGTCTTCTTCCAAATCTATCAAACCTCCTGTTTCAGTTGGAAATGAAAAAGGAGCCCATGAAACTATCTCTCTTCTCTGGTGTGAAACTGTCTTCCAGGCTAGGATTAGTAAAACCAGCTAAGCAGACTGAAAACAAAGTGGCCATTTTTGTCATTGGCTTAACTGGTTTGATGCGAGGATGAGACTGGAAGGCATGCAACTCCAATATTTTTCTTCTTTTCCTTCCTTCTTGTTTATAATATTTTATATTACTTTATTTCATTAAATGGCTTTGACTCGATCTAAAAAGGTGCACTATGAATTTATTGTGGTTCCTTTTCTATATTTGGAGCTCCGAAAAGGCAGAATTTGTAGTCTTGAAATCGTTTTTGGCAAACCCACGTCTTTCCATCCGGCACGAGCCATTCCTGTGGGAGACGAGATGGAAAGTCCCCTCTCCCCTACATGTTCTGCCTGGACTTGAGGGCACGTCCTCCACCCCCAAAAATGGAAAGGATGCAGGGGTTGCTGTTGCGACCTAGCCTGGCTCTTGGCAGGGACAGACACTTTTCAGCAGGGACTGTACGACTGCACGTGAGCCCTGGCACACGGTCTCCAGGTAAGTCCCAGAATCTCTGCGCTCCTCCATCTACCAGGGCTTAGGCCTTGGGGACTTCACTTGACCTTCAAAATACTATCGCTGTGGCCACAATTTGGTAGAGACAATGTCTTTTGATACTGTTCTTGCTCCTGAAGTGTCAGAGTGCCAACTCGGTCCTCAGGGGTCACTGAGATGGCATCTGGAAGTTACAGCTTTTAGAGAAAGATCAAAGAACAACACGACTGAAAGTAAAAAAACACAAACAGAAAAAACGAAGGACTAGGAATGAAAAGGGGGATTTGCATGAGACTGATGTGTGTCAGGTTCTCTGGAAATTTTTTATCAGAATTTCATGTGATCCCCACAGTGGCCTAAATAGGAGGTATTCTGTATTCCTGCAAATGGGGCTCGGAGATGGTGAATGATTTCCTCAGGTTTACGCAACAGGTAAAGGAAGAAGTTGGATTCATACAGCAGTTCCATCATCCATTTTCTAGGTAGGGACTTGAATTGGCCACAGTGAATTATACAGATCATAAAACCCGAGTGAACAGTCTAAAGCTCAGCGGGACGGCAGGAGGCGTGGCTGGACCGCAGTGTGGGTGGTGCGCGCGCATCTGGCTTTAAACAGCGATCTCTCCGTGACAGCTGAACCCTTCGCCGTCACTTTTAGTCCTGGAGTTGTCCCGTGACCTTTGCCCATCTAATTTTGCCCTTTGTCTGAGCACCAAGTAAACGCACGCTTGAGAAGACTATAGAACAGCCCGGAGTTAGAAAATGGATTCCGAGTGTTGAACGCTAAGCTTTTTCCAACAGCAGTCCTGGCTTGGCAAATGAACGCGGACGTTTTTATGGGGAAAGAAGTGCAGACAAGTGAACGAAGGGATATTTTTGTGCTCCTTGATGATAAGTTCTTGCTAAACTCGGCTCAGTGAAGGGATTATAACAGAGAACTGCTTTCGGCTGCTCGAATGACATCAAACTGGCGCGCGTTGCTATCAGACTCTCCAGACTTCCCCCGTTTCCTGTCTACGGACCATGGGAACCGCGGTCAGACGCACCTTCCTACGCAGCCAAGGCTTCCCGGCACGAGAGGAGCCGGCTATGATGTGAAGGTGACCCGCAGACCCCACAAGCAGCAGGGCTGCGGGCTGAGCCCTTCGGGGTGGCCGGACCGGGAGGGCTCTGCCTCCCACACGGATGGTCCTGCCGCCAGGGGGAGGGTGGGTCGCCGCCCAGAGGGTTCCTGTGGCCGGAGGAGCTCGGTTTCTGCGCTCGGATCCTCTCGCCCTTCTGCCTCACACCATGAGGCCCTCGCCATCCGTGCGCCCACTCACCCTGCCTTCCCAACTTCCAGCACGGAGGACAAATACATTTTTCTCCTTATTAATTACTCAGCACCATAAAATACCATAAAACAGTCTGAGAGGGTGTCCAATGGAGTTTGTTAAATGAGTGGGTCGATGAACGAAGACTTCTTAAGGGTAAATACGGCAAGACAGAACGCCTGCTCAGATCTTGTGTCCTATTTTGATTATGACAAATTAGCATTTAATAATCAGATTTTAAACTCAATTGCAATAACCGAAAAGCTTTAGGATTAGCTGCTGTCATCTCAGGTGATAGCAAATTGAAGGAAGGGAAGCCTTGCCATTTGCTGGCATATGAGTTTTAGGGGAAGTAACTTTACCCGTCTGTATCGGTGTTAACTTCCCCGTAGAACAGAGACAACAGTAATAGCCACGCTCTCACCGGGTTGCGTGGCCAGGAAAAAATGATGCTAACAGCTTAGAGAACTCAGCACACACCACGAGCGAGCACATTCTAGGGAAAGCGCGGCTCCGTATAGGCAGATGAAGTGAGGGTCCCTGGTCTCGTGACAGGGGGTCTGGGACGCCCTTGTGCTATCTCTAAAACCTAAGAAGTTTCTCAGTCAGCACTTCTGTTTAAGACGCAAGAGGCCCTGGGGGAGCTACCACCTTAATTGGTGCTCAAATCTTTATGGATCGACTTGAAAAGGACTGCGGGACTAGCTTTTGCTGAGGTCAGACAGGAGGCCTTTCTCTCCCCGCTTGCAGAGGACAGACTATATGTGTACCCGGGACAAGGCAAAAGAGGGAGCTGAGGAGCTGCTTGAATTCGGCCCTGCGTTCTCTCCGAGCTCGGTGAACGTCAGTGAAGCGGAAGCATAAACTGAGATGATTTACGAACTCAACCATGTACGCAAGCAAAGACAAAGGGTAAGGAAGGCAGGTGTGGAATGCGGACAGGCAGACACGGAGGAGAGATGTAGAGCAACGGTACTGATGGGGGGAGAGGAGAAGGGAGGGGGAGGAGAAGCCAAAGGGGAGTAGAAAGAGGAAGGGAAGAAGGAAAAAGGGGCGGTGAGGAAGAGCACCAGAGAATCTAAACAACGGGGGACCTCTGCCCACACACGGAGACCTGGCTGAGCTGTCTCCTTAGGCCACGCGGGACCCCAAGCCAGTCCTACCGTGAACCTCTCAGGGCTCAAGTGAGACCCAAGTGTCTCGAAGTCTACATGTTCCTACACCCGGGGCCCAGCAAGGGTTCTCTAAAGAGTGGTCGTGTTGGCTGCTTGTGGAACAATGAGCTCCGTTTAAGTGCGCTGAGATAGAGTTAAGTTATGTACAGTTCTCACCTGCCACGCTACTTCACGCCAAGCAGTGTGATGCCCTCGTTCCCCCGCTGGCTGGGATGTGTGCTGACCAGCGAAGCCGGCGAAGGGCCGCACCGACCTCATTCTTCAGCCAGCGGGGTGCTCTCGCTCTAGAGGCTGGGCTGTTTGCCTGCAGCAGCCGGTGAGGGCCACAGGAGCCGCTCTCGGGCCTGGGGCCGCCTGGTGGGGAGGCCCCGGGCTGAACGCCGCCGCCATTGGCGCCTGGCAGACGCGCTCAGTGCAGGTGAGGTTCCCCGGGCTGGCGTGCGATTCACTCCACTCCACACTGCTGTCATTTCCCCAAGGTAGGGACATGCCTGTCAACCTTGAAGGGCGCCCACAGACACTTCCCACATGTATTTGGCAGCTTTTAATTTTATAGTTAAAGTTACTAGTAAAATCCACTGTGAATTTATACCGCTAGTGAACAGACGTTTACAGAATATTTAGATGTCTTTTGTGTGAGCCCCTTGAAAGTGTTAAAGGGTACACAGAGGCTTCATTTAACTCTGATTGGCTAAACTGAAAGCACGTTCCCCGGCCTTTGTGCTCGTGAATAATGGCTGTTAACCCCCACAGGTATTGTGAGCTCCTATGCTTGACCTAATGTTCCAAAAATAAGGGAATCGTGATTTCCTTTAAACTGTTACTTACGTAGTAGAATGTCGCAGGCATTAGTGCCCACTTGATTGCATTCAGACGTTACTCTGGCAAGGGAATGGCTGCATTCAATTAGCATCCCGCACAATGAATGGTAATTGCAAGACTGTCATTTCGACAAGTGCAAAATTAATGTGTTCTGCAAGCCCAGTCCATTGTGTGCCACAGGAAAATCACAGAACCGTGCTGTTCTGAGCAAAGAATTGCACCGTAATAGCACCGTTCATGTGCGATGGCAGTGTTCAGTGCTGGTGTCCCTCTCCACCTCTGTTGTCTCACGCTCATTCTTCAACACCGTCTGATCTAATTTGCATGCTCAAATCCTAGCCCCACCACACAGTAGCTTGGGTGTGCAGCGAATGCTGTGGAACAATCCCTTCTTCTGTGTGTGGCATCTTGTGTGAATAATGGCAGCTTAAACAACCCCCCATATATTCAGGAGAGGATGAAAAGGCTACTTATGTAAAGCTTCTTATTAAGAGATACACCGGCAGTTTGCTGAAAACTTTACCCAAATGCTATACATTCATGGCGAGTGAGAAGTGATTTACATGCATTTCCTGCGGCTCAGGAAAAGAGCCAGTTGGCCCTCGCTTCACCCTGCTTGTTTACAGCTGGGAAATTAAGCCGCAGACCAGTCGGGTGAATTTGTTCCTGTCGTGTGGGATCGCCAGTGTACACCCCGAAGGCAGATATGTGTGTGCATTGGACTCTGACAGTCCGCTCATCAGATCCGTGGGATCTGGGGCGACTCAAGGCTCATTCAAGACTGAAAAAGCCAGCAGCAACAGATGCTCTACGCAGAGGGGCTGGACGCACCGTTCAGCAGGCCTGGTTTCCGATGGCTACGCGGCTCTCCTCAAGGGGTCCTGGGGAAGAGGAGCGACTGTGACGATAACCGTCATGGCTGCCCAGAAGGGTGCTCTTGCAGCTACAATTGGCAGGTATAGCAGCTGGCAGGAGGGAGAGCCTGGAGACGCCTGGGCTGCACCGGCTGATTCACTTCAGCAAGTGACCGATCGATCAGTCAAGCGGTCAATCAATCAACCAACCTGAGATCCTGACATGGGAGAGTCCGGCCCGATCTCCCTTTCACAGGCCACCAACTCGGTCCTTCGCAGTTAGGATGTGAGGAGGCTCCCTGCTCTTTACTATTTCAGTAAGTCTGGGATCTGTGTGTGGGGGGATTCTGCACCACACTCAAAGCTGCCCTCATCTTAGCGAACAGCAGAGACGAACGAATGATTTGGGAAGCACCGACCCAAGGTGGGACACGAATTCTCATGACCTTATCTTCAGAATAGAATACACTTCTTTCCTCCTGAAAAATCTTTCAGTAGGTGATTTGGGTCTGGTGACTGTCTCGAGTGAGTCTTACCTTTGTTGCAAAATGTCCCGTCGTAGGCTGTGTTAGAGCAGTCACAGGAGTAGCCGTGGTACTTTTCTATGCATTTGCCTCCATTTTCACAGTTGGTCCCGTAGCTGGTGCAGTGACCCGAGCATCCAGATTTGAAGCCGGATGTGACCTTTGCCCTTTCCTCCAGGTCAAGGGTAACCCCATTCATCCTCAAGGAGCGGATGCAGCCTAGGAAGCCCTGTTGGCCTCCAGCGCCACCTGAAAAGACAGAATAACCCTGGGTCAATTCCATTTTCTTACCCTATGTTTTGAACAGTTACTTTAGGAGATGGGACTGCTTAGTGTATAAGTGTTATCACTTTCAAGTTGGTCCTGTCTAAACAGAAGTAATTGAAGCCTTTTCCCTTAGGCTGTAAGGTCTAATTAAAAGATGCTGTGTTCTGAGAAGCAATACATTTGGTATGGAAATAAAATGTTTGAAGATACAAAAAATGGTATAATCTGATTTCCTATAGAAAAGAGGTTTACAGAAATCTTTAGCTTCTTTGTTGTTTAATCTCACAACATTCAATTCTATAGCATCATCTATTGAAAGGGATATAGAAAGGCAGAAAGACATGAATATATTAGCATAGTTAACAAATCAATTAGTCAGCAGGGATAAATCCATTTGAAATATGGTTGTATGTTTTGGTTCTTGTGTCACATGAAATGCTTTGCATTAAAGTTCACATTAAGGGGGGATCCAGGACTTTTAGTTGGAGGTGTCTGGAAGTCAAAGTCAATTATTTTGTACAGAAGTTGGCCATGTCATAATTTACTCAGTCAGGTTGGATTTCATTCATTGCTTTTGTCTAAATGTCACTGTAAGACATAGAGCACAAATAGCATGTTCATTGTAATTTTTGGAATAAGTTACGGTGTTAGACTGAGGTCCATGACATTAAAATATTAAACTTATCCTTCTGGAGTTCATGGAAGCATTCACTGGGGCAGAATGTCACAAGTGGATTTAATTGTGTCTATGATGTCCTTGCTATAGGTTTTTAAGAGCCATTGGCGTAAAAAGAGGAACTCAAATTTCTCTCTATGTCTGTATCTTAGATGAACAACTTTTCTGGAAACAAATTCAAAATGAAGACTAGGTAAAATTTTTGGCAGAAAAATCTGGTAAGGATACAGGAAAAAGACACTATTAATAAAAAGGAAACCCAGTCATCTTTTATTGATAGTTATGTAAATACCGGTGCCCACAAACAGGATATTTTCCTGATCCTCACCGCATTTCTGTCACTGTAGGTGTTGGTATCGTTCTCTCCATTGTCCACGTAAAGAACACGAGACTTAGAGAAGTTAGGATGTTTATTCAGGGAGTCATAGTTCCCAGTCAGCACACGTGTCAGATCACGTCTGACACATGTCATTGCTCTTGAGCTACGGGGTTGACATGTGATGACCACCCAACCCAGAGAAGAATCTTGGGGACCCAACGGAGATGCATGTTTCAGAGGTAAATGTCCATAAAAATAATGCAGTCAACTGGGCTAGCGTTTCAGTGAGATTTTTAGGTGGGGATTGATTTTGATCACTTAATCAAATGTGCCCAAGTAGGCTCAGCAGACAGGACAGGGAGCTCAGAGGCTTTGGTCACAGGGCTGGCTTAGCATCCGCTTATGCCTGCAAGTCCTCATCAATGAAATGGCAAATGAATCCTTCCACTCTCTTTTTAAACTCAAACTTTGCAGTTCTGCCATTGGTTGGAACATTGATTTGAAGGATCATTCGCCAGGGAGCATTTTATTTTTATAAAATATTTGAATAGAGGATTAATTGAAAGGAGTCCAACCGCCTTTCAGAGCAAAGCTGAGGTAGAAGATGGCAAAAGAAGCTATTGCAAACCACCACTTTGAAGGGTTTCCCGTTCTGCCATCTGCTTGTCAGCCTAGCTTCACGCCTCCGTGGTGGAGAGAAGTGGGGCCTTTTGCCTGATCTGGAAGAATTTCAATCCATTAGTCACTCTTTGTGCGTTAGCATTTCATTTCACCTTCTGTCGTTTTAGCCAGTGTGGCCTATATTCTTGAATAAGGGTATTCCAGAAGGCTTTTAATTACATATGTGCATAGCTACTTGAATTTTCATCGTTAATTAATTAAGACAATCACATTCTATCAAAGTGTACTGAAATTTATAAACCGCTGATTTTAGATATTTTCTTTTCCTTTTGCCTGATGATCAATGTAATTGTTCTTCATTGTGAAAACTGTAAACATACTGATAAGCAAACTAAAAAGAGAACTGTGTTATTCCATGACATTACAGTAATGATGCAACTATTTTCACATTTAGAGAACAGCCTTTTCTACTTTTATCTATGAATATACATGTGCATAAAAATGTCAAACAGAGGAAGAAATAGGATCATACACATTGTTCTCAAAATTGCTTTTTGCACTTGATGAATCATGAAACATTTACCGAACGATACATCCTGTTTAATATCTGTACAACGTCTCCTTTTGTGAAGGTGCAATCATTTGTCTTTCCATTGCGTTACCAATGGTCTTTTGAGCTTTTCCTGGTTTCCATTTTGTGTGATGTCATACTAACATACTCCTTGTGAAAATCTTGGCACATTTGTCCAGTTTTTCTTTAAAATTGACCTCTTACCGTGAATCACACTGTAAGTGTAATCACTGAGTATAAAGACATATATTTTGAAGGCATTTGAAATACATTTTCCTCTAAGAAGAATTTTACCAATAGGGTATGAAACGACCACCTTCTCCACATCCAGTTTTTTAGTGGGCAGCACCCTCTTGAGTTTATGTTAATCCAAATGAGTGAAAGAAAGAGCCCATGTTTTTTTAATTTGCTTTGCTTCAAGTACTGAGAGTTGAATAATTTTAATATTTTCATTATTGATACTTAATTCTTTTTGCAATCTTTGCTTCATAGGGGACTAGGGAGAAGGTGTATTTCTTATTGATTGATATCTACTTTGTGCATTTTCCCTTGCTGTAAATTTTATACTCCATCTTTCCAGTTTGCACCCCTGAAGTTACACATGTCGTTTCTTTTTGACAAGGAAAGTGCTGGCTGGGTAGGTGGTCACTAGATCTCCATTTCCCCCTTTTCTAAATTGCTCCAGCCCTTGACTTAAATGTTTCCCTACGTGCTTGTGTCTCCTCTAGCTTTCAGTAAATACTTCCATTTCTCCTTAACTTTCCATTTCCACATCACTGATGTCTTCTTTAGCCACCATAAAATGACTGTTATCTAAACAGTTTTTGTCCTACTGATTAAATTTAAAAATTTTTACTCTTCTTAAATTTATAAAGCAGTAGTGAAATTCTATTTGTCACTGTGTAAAAGACAAACTAAATAAATTGAGTTCTTTTCCCACTTAGGTGGCCTCCTGGTTTATTTGAATGGTTTACTGAGGTGGAAAGTGCTTTTCCTGATCTAGTTCACATGAAAAAAATAACACTGAAAATGGCTATTATATATTATGTAAAACATGTTAATGCCAGTAAAAATTATTTGAGTCCAACTCATTGCTTTATGGAACTCTTTCTTGGTGATAAATGTCACAAGTTTAAATTATAGGTCTTCAAGCAAAAATGCCATTTAACCTTTGTTAATTAGAAAGTCAATGCATTGTCATTGGAGAGGGCTCCCTGCCACGCGAGGGCTTCACGCACATTAGTCAGACCTGTGGTAATCACCCCAGGTGAGATGCGAGTTTAGTTTGTAAATCACTTTTCATGTCAAATGGTAATGCAAGTGTTGCAATTAAAGATTAATTATGAGAACGCTGTACCTAACTAAAATGAATAATCCAACCATCAAATGCACATGAAAATAGGGCAAAGTAATCAAGTGTGGCACTAAAAAATGATGGAAATAATGATCCAGAGGGATTTTGAAAAATACAAGGTTCTCAAATTCAGAGTTTAGTAAAGAGGTAATTTGAATCCCAGAACATCTTTACCCTAACAGAATGACCACGCATTTGCCATACAAAGAAACCACATCAAAGCCCACGCATGAACTAAGAATTTTTGTGTGTTTGCTTCCTTACCAGGAAAAGTCTCTGCTTTTGTACAGCTTGTAATCTTGCATGGGAACAGCAACCTCAGTAAGGAAATTAAATGTGTCATGTGCTGGGAGGCGGTCACCACTATGGGAAAAGTTCCACAGGCCTAAGTGGGGTCTGGGTTGGAGTGAGGAGGGTGTGATTTCGGGCAGAGCAGTGAGGCTGGGCCCCACTGAAAGGGGACAGAAAGCACAGACGAATGCTCCTGCAGAGAGGGCTCCATGCCGCAGAGGTGAGGGGCCCCGTCTGCAGGTGAAAGAGGCGGGTGCGGAGGGAAAGGCTGGCCCGGGGCAGCTGAGGGTGCTGGGGTGCTTCGGAGCAGTGTGGGGGCTTCAGAGGGTCTGGGAAAGGCATTTCCAAACCGACAGCCGGGGACCTGCTCACTGGCTCTAGGGCAGTACCCGTGTGATCGCCAACAGCCAGTCTAAGACACAGGGCACAGTCGGACGTTCAGCACACGGCCAGCAGGGCTGAGGGAAATGCTGGCTGTGGCTGCAAAGATCTACACTTGCACATTGGCTTGGTGGCTTGCTGCCCGTGTGGCTTCCCTGGGTGCCCTCTGGCCTCAGCGTCCTTGTGCGTGACACTAGTAGCACACACATGCGCTACATGTGCCACGTAGGGCCATACTGATAACAGGCAATGATCCATCTCTTGGAAGCAAAGCTCAGTTAAGAGGAGGTACTGTGATTGTTGCTATGAAGTGAAATAAGTGATGTACGGTAAGAGGATGAAGTACGCAAAGCACATACACCTGCTACCAGAGAGATCATGAGTTCTACGGGCTGAACTGTGTCGCCACTTAATTCATCTGCTGCAGTCCTGACTCCCGACGTGACTGTGTTTGGATGGCAGGGCCCTTTAAACAGGTATCAAGGTTAAACGTGATTGTAAAGTGAGTCCCTGACCCAAGGTCATTGCAATTGTCCTTGTAAGGAGAGTGAGAGGCGCCAGGGAAAAGACCCCGTGAAAGCACAGCGGAAGAGAGCCACCGGAAAGCCGGAGAAAGCAACCTGTTGACATCTTGGCCTTGGACTTCTGAGCTTCCAGAACTGTGAGAAGACAAATGTCTCTTGCTTGTCTTTTGTCTTGGCAGCTCTGGTAGAAAATGGTAGCTGATATCACTTAGCCCGAGCGAATGACCGTGGAGTCCACCTTCCCGTTGCGCTGCTTCCTGAGAGCGCAGACCAGGGTGGGTTCTGCCCCAGCTGGCCTGTTGTGCAGGACTGTACTGCGCTGCTGGGAGATGCCACCCAGACCCTGTGCCTGTGCCTGGAATATTCGGAAGACTGGTGGGAAACAGCTGGGACTTCTCTGTGTCCAGGAGACTAACTGCGACCCTGGTTCTTTCAGCCATGTGTCCCGGGTGGGTAAAGGAGCAGAAGGGGAATGTGCTCGGACAGGCCGGGCCTCCCTCCCTTGCAGATATGGAACCTGCTATTTTTTCCATATGTGACCATTGTGTCTTAGGTCTCAGCTGTCAACTTGAACCCACGAAAATCGCGTTATGTCAGTACAGGTCTATAAATTAAAATCCTGTTACCTGGTAAAGCTGAGAACTATGGCCGAAGTCATTCTTGGGTGGAGGAGACAAAGGAAATTCCTCAGCAGAGCTGTGTGATTGACAAACACCGGCCAGCGACGTTGCTGTCAGAGTATATGCTGAGAGCCGAGAACTGGGTTTTGCAGGATCACTTTGTCACATAATGCTCATGAGTGTCCATTCATAACGTCAATCGATAGAATGGATTTTCTGTATTCATTATCGCTGCGTGGAGTTTTTTTTAAGTGTCCTCAGAGTAAAGGACATACGGAATGTATGAGTCCAAAGCATGAAATTAGAAGAATATTTCCAAAGGCCAAAGTTATATTAGGATTCCAGAGGCAGAAAGGAATCACGTCACTTGTTCTGGGATGGGGAGGGAGCTAAGAGGTTGTGGAGGCTCGACACACATGTTAAAATATTAGCTTTACAAAATGCTATCAATGGAATACCAGGTAGGCACTGTTCCAAAATGTCACATATTTCACCTTTTAGAAATAAGCATTACTATGAACCCCATTTAACAGATGAGCAAAATGTGATCAAGAGTGTTATTTTGTTCAGTGTTACAGAGATACAGGTTACCAGCCTTTCAAACCTGCGCTTACTGTGCTACAGCTGCCATTTGGATGAGGGACTCCTGTCACGTGTGGCTCTTTCTCCTCTTCCCGCGTGTAATGTGTTTCTAGGTACATTCGTGCTTAGGTACAGAACATGCTGAAGAGTGCTGAATATCTAGGACCTGTCAGTTACCACTTTCTGGAACTTTGTCCCTGCAGTCATCAGAAAGGCTGAAGTTGGAAGGGGAAGCACAAATCTCCCAGCTCGGAGGCGTGGGTGCAGATGTCTGAGTCAGTCTGGGCACTGAATACCACAGTTCTGAAGCGAAGGCGGGTCCAGGCCTTGACCCCTGCGGAGTGGGTGGTTGACTCTCCCTCTACTTTCTGCCCAACAGCACTGATTTCAAAGGACGCTGCTTTCTGAAGCAGCTCCTGCCGTTCCAAGACCCTCACAGAGCTGGGGCCTGAGAGAGGAAAAACACTGCTACAGCTGCCGCTTGTATTTAGAGACTCAAAGTTTAAACTAACCAGGACATTTCAGCGCAAACCCAACCTTCAAATATATCAGCTTAGCACGGTCTAAATATTTCTCTTACAAGCAGCTTTTCATTACTGTGCAGATTGTGTGTCCTGCTGTTGAATTCTGCTCATATCTGAAGCAAAATAAACATCTTTCTGCAGATCTTCAAGTTGGTGTCTTAGTCATTTCCTTTGGCTCTGGGGTACAACGAAATTTAAAGGAGGAGAAGTTTATTTTGACTCACATCACAGCAGTCACAGTGGAGGATGGCTGTCCGCTGAGGGGCCGTGCAGGACTCTGAAGCTGGGTGTGCGCGTACGTGCGTGTGCATGTGTAGGTGTGTATGGGGGGGTGTGGAACCAGGACAAGGTGGCAACACTAGAAGCTCCATGTCCTAGAGCCGGGATTTCCTGCACACCCTCAGCTGTCCGAGAGGTGAGCAACTCAGGGCCTATGCGGTTGCTTCTCCTGTGAGAAAGGGGCATTTGGTTACCTCCGGGAGTGGACTCAGTACCACAAAGAAACATGACAAGATCTCTGGAGACAGCCAAGACCGTGGGAGAAGCTCAGCACCGTGTAACCCGGACCAGCCAAGGCAGCACCAGCGAGAGAGCAGCAAACGGGTAAATTAACATAACAGACATCTTCATCATGGGTCTGGCTTGAAGGTGCAGCAAAATTGTTATAACGATACCTCAAAGATACTGGGAACGGGGCTGATGACAAACTATTACAAATAAGAATGGCTTGGAGATATTGAAATGACAAGAATCGTAATTGTTGAAATAAAGATTTCCTTGGAGGTGCTGAGTAGCAGAACAGTGAGAGAACTGAAGAACATTAGTGCATTGAGATATTGGGTCAAAAACCTTCCCTGAAGCAAAAGGATAAAGACATTAAAAGAATGAAGGAAAAGTCAGGACCTAGCAAGAGTAGAAGATTTAGAATCCATATAACAGTAAACTCATAAAAAGAGAAAATATAGGCAAGGAGCTATTTGAAGCAAAGATGATCCAGAATTTTCTAGAATAAACAATGTTAGATTTTCTGTTGAAAGGGCTTGTAAAATCCTAAACAAGGTGGGTTGGGACCAAGGGAATTTTCCTATAACCCTAGTACTCTGAGAAGCTGAGGTAGGAGGATCAAATATTTGAGCTCAGCCTGAGCAGTTTGTTCAGTTAATGAAGCATTGCCTCAAAGTAAAAAGTTAAAAAGAGGGCCGGGGATTTAGCTCTGTGGTTCTGGCGTCTGCCTGGCAAGCACAAGATCCCAAATTCGATCCCTGGTACCACATACCACAATACTGGGTGTGGTGGCTCACGTCTGTAATCTCACACTCAGAAGGCACAGGCAGAAGGATTGCTGTGAGTTTGAGGCATGCCTGGGCTACATAACCAGTTCAGGGCCAGCCTGAACTACAAAGAGAGACTGTGTCTCAAAAAAAAATTAAAAAGAAAGAGAGAAAGAAAGAGACTGTGGGTATATCTGTGTATGAAGGGCTTAGGTTCAACCTCCTCTGTATAAAAAACAAAATCACACAAAACCCTACAGTACCTACACTGAGAGCTGTGGACCCACTGCGACCAAGATCCTCATAGAGGACTCAAACATAGTTGGAAAAACCTTCCCTCTTTATTTCTACAGGCTTCTGAAAGAAATATTATCAGCATTCACCAAAGTATTACAATAGTAGTAGTAGTGCCTGTGATACTCTTATTGAGAGAAGTAAAAAGTATCACATTACAGGTAGAGGCTTTTAAATATATCACTGATGCTGATTAATCATTTGTGATGATTAATTTAAAATTATGGTAGTTTTTAGGCTTTACAGTAAGTCTTATAATGTAAAGTTCCACTATGGAAAATATTGTTACCATATCATAAATTTTAAATATTGTTAATGTAAATATTTGAAAACTTCATTTCAGTTATATCTGGTTCTTTCATGATTCCGCATATTTTATGTTACTCATGTAAGACATAATTCTGGGAAGGGAAATACAAGCTTCCTCAGACTGCTAAAGAAACCCGTGGCCTTGGGCCAGAGGGTTAGCTCAGCGGTTCTGGCGCCTGCCTCGCAAGCGCAACATCCTGAGTTCGATCCCCAGTGACCACATACAATACTGGGCATGGTGACTCACGCCCACCAGCAATCAGTACCACATACCACAGTGCCGGGCGTGGTGGCTCATGCCAGTAATCCCAGCACTCGGGAGGCAGAGACAGGAGGATTGCTGAGTTTGAGGGTTGCCTGGGCTACATAGTGAGCTCAGAGCCAGCCTGAACTACAAAGCGAGACCCTGTCTAAAATAAATAAATAAATAAATAAATAAATAAACAAACAAACAAATAAATAAATAAATAAATAAAAAAAAGAAAACTGTGGCCTCAAAAGGGTTATGCATTCCTGCATTCTCATGAAGTTAAGGGACATGAAAGGAAAATAAAAAATTCTAAAAGCTTTCAGAGAGTAGAACGGGAATAGGAATGCCCAAATTCCATATTAAACTTCTCAGTAATAACTTTGGCTCATGAAAATGCAAAACACACCCTAAAATGCCCATAGTCACAATCAGCAAATAAAGGGACAAGATTAAACAATATAATGCCTGAGACATGTAAACAGATAAGAACATAT
This sequence comes from Thryonomys swinderianus, assembly GCA_004025085.1. Taxonomy (NCBI): domain Eukaryota; kingdom Metazoa; phylum Chordata; class Mammalia; order Rodentia; family Thryonomyidae; genus Thryonomys; species Thryonomys swinderianus. The sequence goes on along the minus strand of PVIC010016013.1, from coordinate 8,654 downwards.
AACATGCAGATATAACAAATACCTATACAATACTAACATCTGTACAAAGAAAAGCAAGGTAAATATTAACAACAAGGAGAAGCTAGTGTAGCAGTTTATGGAGCAGAAACAAAACTGAGGTGAAAAGCATGCTGAGGAATAAAGATGGAAATTATATATTGATACAAATAACAATGAATCAATTAGTTCACGAGCGTGTGTGACTAGCAAAATACTTCAAACTATACAAAGCTACCATCAGTAGAGCTACTGAGAGAAATTCAATGAATGAAGTTTGGAATTTGCACTCAGAGACTGTTAGGTCAAGACAAAGTCTTAGTGACATTGGGTCCACAATAGCCTATGAGTCAGTAATTCTCTCGGATGGACAGACGCACTCAGGTGGAATACATACAGACCAGTGAGTCTCAGAACTATTCAAAGAGATCTCATAAACATAAGGCTGAGTGCAAAGACTAAGAAGCGGGACGGGCATTGTGGTACAGTATTACAAAGTCTGTCACTCTGCAAGCTGCAGTATGACTTTTCAAGAACATAATAGATGTTGAACAAACACATAGAGGATGGAATTAGAAGGCCCTGTGGGAAAACATAAAATATATTCAAGAGGATGCCAGCAACGGTGTGAGAGTAAACTTGGGAATGGTTTTCTAAAAAGGAAATAATAAAGTAAAATTTAAACAATCGAGGAATGCTTTCAGAGTGTAATGACAGGACCCTGCATGTCACGGGCCCATCCAAGGGTCAGGACACAGCGAGGCGGTGATGGAAACGAGCCCCCTTGCCTGAGGGCAGCACGGCCAGCAGCGGGCATCTCTTCTCTCACTCACTGAGTGTGCCCTGGGAGGAGCTGTGGGGCCGAGCACTTGTCCCTGCAAAAGTTGTGTCACGCTGAGCTTATTTATTTATTTTTACAAGCTTTTCCTATGTCATAGTTGCCATTTAATCTGAAGTTCGTCCGGGTAACTTGAAGAATAAAAGACACCCACATCATTTGATAAGCTTATTGACAAAGTTTGACCGCGATGATTTCAAGACGGGTGTCCTTCCATGCACATGTCTCCGGCGGGTCAGACTGCCCAGCTGTGGCGAAGAAGTCAGAGAGTCCAGAGTCCCCGAAGCGTTTGCCCTGCCGGCTCTGAGCTGCTCTGTGGCGAAGACGAACCACAGGACTGGCTCCAAACCTCGGGCGCAAGACGCTCCTCTTCCAGTTGCTTCACGTGTAACCGCTGCCTGAGAAATTAATAGCTCAGCGCTCGTGGGGGAAACAGACTTCACCCCTGACGTGATTGTGTTGCGAACATCCGATTGAAGGGAGCAAACTCGTGGCTACCGTCGCTGGCTGCAGTGCTTAGGGCTCTCACTGTACTACTCGCAGGCGGCGCTGCACGAAAGGGGGAGGCCAAGGAGAGTGGGCGGCAGGGAGGCGACTGGGGTGTCCTCTGAGGAGGGAGCAACTGACTTGTGCTGACCTGCAGAGCTTGGAGGAAAGTGGCCGGGCCACGAAAGGAACATGAGCGCCGGACAGGCGCTGTGAAGAAGTGGGCTGTCTGGAAAAGACCTTCCACAATTTATCTGGACTTTGGCTCTGCATAGAGTTTACTTATTTCATTTAGTTTCTTTTACTAGATTTTTACCTAGCAGATAATTTTGTGTTTTGAGTACAGCGATAGTTTCTCCTGATGACGTTGCCCCCATCTCTGTTTGTGGGTAAAGGAGAGACCGGTCAGTTATGCAGACGGAGGGCAGAAACTTCACATTAGGATTCCAGGCAATATCTCAGCTTCTGTCAAACAGACAATACCTCAATGTGATATCAGGGAGACTGAAAACTAGGGTCCAGACTGATCTGAAATGCTCTTTCACAGTATTCTGGCTTTCCCTGTGCTTTCTTGTGGGTCCCTGTCATGCTTGATTTCAGTATATGATAGTAGAAAAGGTATTTCCAAGGATGGAAAAAAATCATCAAATTTTAAGAAAAGAATTGTGGAGAAAGACTATATGCAACAAATATCTTCTTGTTTTGGACATGGGATGATCTAGTTTTGAATGTGAATATGAATTCGGAGAAGTAGAAAAAGTGTACAGTTCATTTATTCTTTTATTTGATTGTTTACTCAGCAAGTATTCATGGAGAATCCAGTGCCAGTGGTTGGCTGGGCCCTTCTGTTAGCCTGGGCTGTCATGAAGGTTACCTCCTAGTGAAGTACAAAGGCAAGGGCACATGAACACACTGCAAGTCCTAGAGAGAGGTGAAAACACTCAGTGAGTGGATGTATGATCAGGAAAAGTCTCTATAAAGTGGTAACAGAAGCCAAGATAAAAATAGCATAAAGGAGCTGGTCTTGGTACTGTCTGTGGAAGAAGCAGGAGAGCAGTGGAAAAGCTCAGGACAAAGTCTATAAAGTAGTTAACATGGTGGGCCTGTTCAGGTGAAGACTGTGGGGATCAGCTAGGCACTAGTGCAATAGCCTAATCAAGAAAAATGGTGATGAGGGCGGGACTTCCGGCAGTAGAAGGAAGAAGACGCATTTCTGGCACGTCTTGAAACAGTCACTTAACAGCACGCTACTGGAGGTTGAGTGGTGAGGGACAGAGAAGAAAGGAAACAGAGAAATCAAGGATAATTCCAAATTTTGGCCTTGAAAAAGAATGCATGGTGGTCATGTCATTTAGTGAACTCAGGAAGGTTGGAGGAGGAGCTCATTTGCAGAGACACCAAGAAGTCCATCCTGCCATATTTTCTGAGATGCCCGTTAGATAAAGACCTGGAGTTCCTAAGAAAAACGAGACTCAGAAATGTGAATTTAAGAGTCACTGGTACATAAATAGTGCTGAAACTATTAAAAGGGTAGAAAAGTAGGGAGGGGTGGGGGAAAGGAAAGAAGGGAAGGAAAAACTGTGAGAAAAGAAAAAAAGAGAAACTTGGGGGAGAGGCAGGGGAAGGAAGGGAAGGGAAGGAAGAAGAATGGGAAAAAATAAAAACCAAAATATATCATGTACACGTGCAAATCTCCAAAGATGAATGTGATTATAATGTATGGCTAAAATATATCAATAAATTTAAAGGAAAAGGAACTATTAGATGTGGGAGCGGAGATCATTTGGGACTGTGCAGGGATAGAGTAGAGGAAAGCTCGGGGACACTGACATGTGATCAGGTGGAGGGGCTGGACGCTGGAGAGACCAAAGCAGCACCGCGTAAGGAGGAGGACAAGTAGGAGGTGTCCTGTCGTGGAGCTCTGGGAAGCAGGGGACATGTGGAAAACTCCGGAGGGCCCATGGGAAGAAAGTGAGAAGAATGGGGTGTGGGCATGTGGGCTTTGACAGCTTTTTATTGTAGGCAGCTAAATTAGATAGAAATTAATATACAGTCAGAGAAGGACTGGAAATCAGAACAAAACGACATCAGAATTGTGGCTAGAGGCACATCTGAAGACCAGGCCTCAAAATGCAGATGTAAAGGTCAAATGCCGGGCACAGTGGCTCACACCTGTTATCCCAACACTCGGGAGGCAGAGGCAGGACTGCCGAGTTTGAGGGTTGCCTGGGCCACATAGTGAGCCCAGGACCAGCCTGAACTACAAAGAGAGACCCTGTCTCAAAAAACAACACAAGTATTGGCCAGATCTACATGTCTCCCTAAGGGGCAAGCAGTAAGTACACTACAATTGTAATTAGACTATAACTAGCCCCACCACCTGGTCCAGTAAAGTCCAGATAGGCACAAGTTGCCCAGGATGGTGACCAGGGCATCTGGCCTATCCTTCCCCCAGACGCCTTTGCTCTTTCCGTGTACCCTCCTTGCTATGTGACGCAACTCCTTACTGGGTCAGTATTAGCTAAGCAGTGACACTTGTCACCCTATAAATTGACTGTCAGTTTGACCTATGTCAGACCTACATTGTGGCTTTGCTGTATAAATCAGCTCTGACAAGGGGCTTCTGTGGCCACCCCATCAAGACTGCCTCTGAGAAATCCAGGCACTGTTCTTCGCTTTTATTTCCAATAAAACTTTCCTAACTTCTTTCCTTGGTCTGAAATGTTATTCCTTGATGTCTCAGGACCATGAACTTGGTGCATTTGACATCTCACAGGTTGGGAGTTAAGAGTTCTCCTGTATTACTTTGTAAAAGGTCTTTTCATAAACACTACAAAGAAGGAAGGGAGGTAGGGAGAGAGGCATAGAAGGAAGGGAAGCAGAAAGGAAGAAAGGAAGGAAGGAAGAGAAGAAGGAAGTACAGGAGGAGGAGCGAGAGTGCTTTCCAGTGAGTGAACCAGAGGGTTTATTTCCATATCCTAGGGACTCACGTCTGGGGTCTCACGGTAAAGAGAATGGTTTTGCATGCAACTGTCTAGCTGAGCCGGCCCGGCCCTCTGTGTCTGACAGTGAGCCTGTGTTAGCCTCAGTCTGTGCAACTGAGACTCCGGAATCCACAGAACCCCTGCCAGGCCCGACTCTGCCCGGCGAGAGCTCGACCCCCATCTGCTACGTTCTCCCCCTGCAGATTCCCAACAACGAGCAGTGCTTCCCCGCAGGAAAGTGTGTGTCTTGGGTGCTAGGGATTCTTCTGTGTACTGTGGGAAGCTTCCTGGGCAGCCTGAGCTACAGGTCACGTGTTCACATTTTCCTAATTGTCCCCCATGGCCACAGTTTTTCTCCCCATCAGCTTGACCTTCCTTTCAGCTTGGCCAAACTTTACAGGCCTCTTCCTAACCGTGGGCCCCTAACCTCTGTTTCAATGTGCACTTTAGAATATTTGTAGTAATTGCCAATTCTCTGGCCTTTTGAGATATAAATATTTTTTAAAGCCTTTGGGAGAGAGTTTTACAACCCAGGGATACCTTGCTCTGGGAGCAAGAAGTCATTCTTTGAAATGTAAACATCAAAGAAAATAGCATTTATTTCTCAGTCTCCAGGGGAATGTGGGAGCCTAAATTCCTGTGGGCCTTGCTTTAAAGAAAAAAAATATTCTTCTCTTGAAGATCTAGAAAGTTTTACTCGCTCTTTGAGTAAGCCTTCTTATCTTAAAACCTTTCCTGCACACACCAGCAATTCCAGTTACTCAGGAGGTTGAGGCTGGTGGACAGATCTCAAATTCGAGTCTAGCCTGGGCAGTTTAGCAAGACCGTGTCTCAGAATAAAATAATTGCAAGGGCTGGGGACGTAGTTCTACGTAAAGGGTTTACTCCCCAGTACAAAAGCAAAATAAAACACAACCTGTCCTGCGTGTACTTCAACACGGTGAAAGATGAAGAGTGCTGCCGCCCTGGGCTGGAGCGCAGCAGAGCAGGCCTGACTTCCGGTCCTGACTTCCGGTCCTGGTCCCTGTTCGGTCCCCTCACGTGAGCTTGTCCTGCCTGCGTGTGCTGTCCAGTGCAGTTCGGCTCTGACCGCACAGCAGCCAAGCGCTGCATCTCTGTGGTCGGGCTGTCTGGGATCCAGTCTTTCTCTGTCTCCCGGGGGCCAGGACCTTGGGTGAACTAAATCATCTGTAGTTAGTTATTTCCCTGTGCAGAGGAAACAGAAATGCTCAATGCTGTCTACATCTACTTTGCAGTGTTCTTGTGTGGATTAAATGAGGTCAAGCAGGTGATGCCTTTGACCTTGAGATGTCACCTTGGACATTCTAGCCAGTGCTTCTATTGGGTCAGGCTTATAGAAAATGGGGGTGGGGAGCATACATTTTTCATATATATATGGGATCCAAATTGTAGGGACTGTACACACCATATTTGTGTGTGTGTGTGTGTGTATGTGAGACAGGGTCTTGTGTGTGTGTGTGTGTATGTGAGACAGTAGTTCAGGGTGACATTGAGCTCACTATGTAGCCCAGGGAAACCTTGAATTTACAGCAATCCTCTTGTCTCTGCTTCCCCAGTGCTGGGATTACAGATGTGGGCCACCGTACCTGGCAGTGTGGTGTGTGGTACTGATTGTTGGTGGGCGTGAGTCACCATACCTGGTATTGTATGTGGTTACAGGGGATTGAACCAGAGATCTTGCTAGGCACTTGCTAGGCGGGCGATGTAACCACTGAGCTAAATCTCGGGCCCTGGATCATATTTTTTTAATTAAAAGTTTCTTAGCTAGGAGAAACGATCATTTTATTCCTCCCCAGATTTAGGAGTGCTTCATGCCTGAAGTTCCAGTTTTTCCCTTGCATGCCCGTGTTGACTTTCTCCACTGTCAGTCACGCGCCATTGCAGATGGCACAGAAGTCACCCCGTTGTGACTTTGGAATGCCAAGCGTTCGAGGAGCAGCTGACTAAACAAGTTGGGTTATTGAGTTGGAGAAATGTAGGCTCTTCCGGGGGCTGCCAGCCAACCTTAGCTCACAGACTAGTCCTAGCACTCTATTCTTTGTTTCTATCTCCATTTAAGAAACTTGGCCTATTGCACAGAGGCGGGGAGCCACGAGGCGAGGAAGGTCCCAGACAGACAGACTGCCCCGGGGGGCAGCTTCTCTGCGGCCCTGGCCTCCGAGTCAGCGTGAAGACCGCCGTTCCGCACAGAATCTCTCGCCGTGTCTCTCCGTCCCAGAACCACCGGAAGGACTGAAGGACTGAAGGGCTGAGAGTGGCTCCCGGCTCCTTGGACTCCGCGCTGCCCAGGGGACACGCTCCCTTCAGCATCTGAAGGGATTTCAGGAGCTCTCGCAGCCCAGAGAGTGGGGCTGGGCCTCCGTCACTGGCCGCAGTGACCCAGCCTCGCTTCCCAGGAGCCACTCGGGGGCCGGGCGTCTTCATGAAGCGGTCGCCGGAGCTCTGGCCTCCCTAGAGGACAGCCAAGCACAGCGCCGCGGTCTTCCTGTGCATGTGCCGGGCACAACGCTGAGCCCTGGTCAGCCCTGCCGTGCCCAGCTTGCTCTGCCCCTTCTACGGCTCGTACTTGCCAAGTCCTGTGCTGGCAGATGAGCTCCTGGCTGGGGCCCAACAGAGAGCGCCTCCCTCCCAGGCTGCCCGGCACCCGGGACTCCAGGCTCCCTGACGTCTCCCTGCCCGAGGCCTTGGGCGCGGGCCAGCCCGGTGGCGGTGCTGCTTAGACAGTGACTTCTCCCTGAGGGATACCGCCCACGGCGCCACGCAGGACCCGGGCCTGGTGCGTGGCTGGCCGAGGGTCAGGGCACCGTGTGGGGGAAGCGCCTCTGCTGGGAGCTTGGCATATGCTAGTTGCTCATTTTGGATCATTGCTGCAGTGTGCTTTAGACACGTACCAGCCACTGCTTTTTTGTTTTTGCTGTCATTTTGATTTTTAAATTTGTTACTTTTCTACTAGGCCCGCATCGCGGCTGGAGTCTTAGGGCTTCCCTGGGACCCGGGAAGCCAGCCTAGGTCTCAGCCCTTTCTGGACGACAGCATCGAACTGTATCGCAGATGTAACATGAGAACTGTGTCGTTTGCTGGACTTTGGTCACTTTGAAAATGGAGATGGGCGCTCGGTCTTGCTCACACGGGTCATCGTCATGAGGTGGACGTGGCCCTGCCCGTCTGACCTGAGGGCAGAGCTGAGGACTGTTTTCAGAACATCTCAGATTTTTTTTTTGAGACAGGGTCTCGCTTTGTAGCTCAGGCTGGCCCTGAGCTCACTGTGTAGCCCAGGCAAGCCTGGAACTCGGCAGTCCTCCTGCCTCTGCCTCCCGACTGCTGGGATGACGGGCGTGAACCCCCACGTCTGGCACTGTGGTGTGTGGTACTGATTGCCGGTGGGCGTGAGTCACCACACCCGGTATTACTGGATGTAGTTACTGTAGACACTGGCGCTGGCTGGGTGTTTTCCAACGATGTCCTCCTGGTCTTGCCGGCCGGCTGTGCGGGAACCTGGCACCTTCCTTGCTGCTCTGCGGCCACCGTGGGAGGCAAGCGAAGCCCCCTTCGTAAGGAAGACTCTAGGCCAAGCCCTCTGCTCGGTGACTTTTACAGAGCTGCTCCTTTAACCCTGAGACACGGGAGCTGTGCTCTTGCTAAATGTGGAAACACTGAGGCATCTGTCAGTGGCCCCCAAGTCGGCGAGTGGCAGAGGTGGGATTCGAAACTCATTTGAGGTGACCACACAGTCCTAGGAAAAGTTGACCATTTGGCAACCCAGGTCTCGGGCAACGGGCGAAATTCTGGGGAAAAATGAACTCTTCTGCTGGACGTAAGATGGGAAAAGACACTGAAAGAGGGGAAACCAAGTCCTCGATTTAAAAAATGCCTCCATTGCAGCTGAACTGAAACCAACAGCCCCGTTGCCCACGTCCCTGCCGAACCCTTTGCGGTACCTGATTTCAGGGCTTCGCGGCTGTCAACTTCCTTTCCTTCTGCAGGTCACCTCCCGTCTGCTCAGCCGGGAGCAGCCTCGGTTATCTGTCCCAGCCACGACAAAGCCGCTGAGCCAGTGTCTTTCACTCACCCACAAACAGCTGGCTGTAGAGCTCCAGGCGCGTGTGGCCTTCCGTCGGGGCCTTGCGGGTCTGCCGGGGCAGCCGGTCCACCTGCAGGCTGGCCTGCTGGACGTTCCGCTCCGCGGTGACCCGGTGCCACTGGTCATCGTTGAGAGGCGCGGGCGACCTCACGACGATCTCCACCGGCCCGTTTCCGACATCGAACGAGAAGGACACTTCTGTGGCGGCTGGAAGAGCAGAAAGTGTGACAGCTACGTGAGGGTGGTT
>PVIC010016012.1:0-34492 GCA_004025085.1 Thryonomys swinderianus | reverse complement strand
CCCTGAGCTCACTATGTAGCCCAGGCAAGCCTCAAACTCAGCAGTCCTCCTGTCTCTGCCTCCCGAGAGTGCTGGGATTACAGGCCTGAGCCACCACACCCAGCTCTGTGGTATGTGGTATTGATTGCTGGTGGGCGTGTCACCACACCCAGCATTGTATATGGTTACCAGGGACTGAACTCAGGACCTTGCGCTTGCAAGGCAAGCCCTGGAACCACTGAGGTAAATCTCTGGCCCTAGCTTTCTTCAGAATAACCTTTTAAAAATAATTTTTACATTTTTTGATTGTTACAGAAAATATAAAATAATGCATGGGCCGGAGGGTTAGCTCAGTGGTTCTGGCGCCTGCCTTGCAAGCGCAAGGTCCTGAGTTTGATCCGGAAACCACATACAATGCTGGGCGTGGAGACTCACGCCCACCAGCCATCAATGCCACATACCACAGTGCCAGGCGTGGTGGCTCACGCCTGTAATCCCAGCATTCAGGAGGCAGAGACAGGCGAATTGCTGAGTTTGAGTCTTGCTTGGGCTACATAGTGAGCTCAGAGCCAGCCTGAACTACAAAGTGAGACCCTGTCTCAAAAAAAAATAATAATAATGCATATATTTATCATACTATTGTTAACTTTTTCTTTGCAGTCTGTTTTGAAAACTTTCTTTTAACACAACTTTATAATATACTTTAATATCTGATAGGTATACTCCTTTTTTTTTTGAGACAGGGTCTTGCTTTGTAGTTCAGGCTGGCTCTGAGCCTCACTATGTAGCTCAGGCAAGCCTCAAACTCAGCAGTGTTCCTGCCTCTGCCTCCTGAGTGCTGGGATTACAGGCATGAGCCACCAGACCCAGCACTATGGTATGTGGTAGTGATTGCCAGTGAGCATGACCCACCATACCTGGTATTGTTGTATGTGGTTACCAGGGTCCCAACCAGGGACTTTGCCCTTCCTAGGCGGGCACTGGAACCACTGAGCTAAATCTCCATCCCCAGTATACTCCTTTTGTAAAACCTTCTCCAACATTGTTCTTCCATCCTGTTGTTTACTCTTCTGGAGACATATTAGAGTTATGCTGTTTCTTTCAGGAGAAAAACATCCCATTAGTATTTCATTTAGATTTTCAATAAAACTCTCATCAAAAGAATAGGCATGGCTAGAGTCATCATTTTCCCAGTACTTGGCAGGCTGAGGCAGGAGGATTGCCACAAGTTCAAGGCCAGCCTAGACTCTGTCTCACATTCAGATATTCAATTTCTTCTTTGGGTTAGTGTAGTCTTGTATCTTTGTAGGAATTTCTTCATTTAACATCCAATTTGGTTGAATGTAAATGTTCATACAATTCTTTTATCTTTTTAATTTCTATCTGGTGTATAGTGATGTCCTTTCTTTCATTCCTGTTTTAGTAATTTGAGTCTTTCCTTTCTAGTTCTACCTAATATCAATTTTATTCATCATCTTTAAGAAACAACTTTTGGTTTTATTGATTTTTCTCTATTTTTTGACACTACTAAATTAGTCTGACAATATTAATGCCACTCTAGCTCTCTTAGTAACTGCATTTTATCTTTTCCTGTCCCTTTTACTTAAAATTTTATGTGTCTCTGAATCAAACATATGTGGGTGATAGTTGTTTGCTAGGAGACAACTTTATTTTCTAGCAACTGGATTTCTCAACAGTGAACAGCCTCATCTCCCTGCTTAGATTTTTGTTTTCCTGTTTGACCTATCAAGGGTCTTCCTTGGGTTTGTATCACCTACTTCTGATCAGAGTTTGTGTTTGAATCCCCTTAGCTAGTTAGGTTTTCATTGTTTATATTTGAGTGTGAGTAGCTTGGAGGCTGTCCTCTCAGTTTAGAGTGTTTCTATTTTTGTCTCATCTTCATGCTGAGACTAGTAGTTTAAACTGAAAGGTTCAGTTTGTTATTCCAAAAATGATATAGCTTGGGAAATGCACAGACTGCAGACTGCCAGAAATGACTACATGTTTTTAAGACTCAGTTTTCTGGAAATGACCCTGAATTAAACAATTACTCAGCCAATAATACGCTTCTTTAGATCTGTATGTGTTGCTTTGGGAATGCTTTCATACCATGATTGCTCTTGATTGGATCCAGCATTATGCATGTGCACAGGTTTCTTCGTGTCTAGAATTGACTGTAAAGAGAAAGGCTCTTCTTGGCTTAGCCTATTCCTGGTGCCCTGTTCAACTTTTGAAGTGTTGCTGTTATGCTCCCTTAGTAGAACTGCTGCTGAGTTCTTTGTCCCATGGCCTGCCTGTTATCTAGGCTATTCCCATCTGCCACCATTCATAAGCCAGGAGATATCTTTACTCTACTATTGGGTACTTCGGGAAGAGTTGATAGTCCCTGGTCTTCTGGGCTTGCTCTTCCTATCAAAATACAGACACACACACACACACACACACACACACACACACACACACACACACACGAGCAACCTGGAATGGAAAAGATTGGGACTTTCAGGCTGGAGCTTCTGCTCTAAGAAAGGGAGCTGGATAAAAGAAATGTCTGGTCCACTCACCCATAGTTGTTGAGAACAGAGGTTATGTAATAGGAGCTGAGGAAAGTAAGATTCAACTGCCGGGGCCGGAGATTTAGCTCAGTGGAAGTTCCTGAGTTTGATCCCAGTAACCACAGAGAATGCTGGGCGTGGAGACTCACACCGACCAGCAATCAATACCACATACCACAGTGCCGGGTGTGGTGGCTCACACCTGTAATCCCAGCACTCAGGAAGCAGAGACAGGAGGATTGCTGAGTTTGCAGCAGCTTGCCTCAGCTACATAGTGAGCTCAAGGCCAGCCTGAACTACAAAGCAAGACCCTGTCTCAAAAAAAAAAAAAAAAAAGATTCAACTGCCGGTAATACAGCTTCCAAGGTGAGACTGGGGACTAAAGGAGAGAGGATTCTGTCCCTCCTGTAGGCCTGAATAGGATGCCCAGAGCAACATTTCTGTAACATAGGCCTGAGGGCTGGGCTAAGGGTACAATTTATGGTTTTAGGTCAGAACCTCTTTTCTTGCAGAGATTTAGTAAATCACCTTGAATTAATACTTCCCCCTTTGCTCTACACCTTTCAGACAAATCCAGAGACTGTAGTTCTTTAAAATCATTTTCAACAGTTGAATTCTGTTTTATAAGGAAAAGAGGCCAACTAGTTCTTTATTTTGTGATTATTTTGGAGGCCTCCCCAAATTATATTTTACTGCTAACATTTTCCTAATTATTCCTTGGGTGTGTGGATAGCTTACTTAGGTATGAACCACCCAAGCCAAAATACTGCAGTTTTTGAAAGCCCCTGAAATCTCTGTTGCTGATATTGAAACTCACAATCATGATTTAGCAAACTCCTCAAATATGTGGGAGAATCTGGTTGTCAGAATAAACTTTTAAAGTAACTTCAATGTGTATGTACTTGCTTATGGTTAGAGGATTTGTTTTTATTTGTTGTTCATTTGCTTATTAATTTCTCCAAGGTATAGTACTGTAGTGAAAACTTTACTTCTGGTTATATTTGTCGACCCATGCTTTGTTACATCAACATTGAACAAAGTTGTGTGTCCTAGTTAACTGAAAAGCTGAATTTCTTACAAGAAATATGTTTTTATGAACACTTAGTTTTAGGGAGATCTAAAAATCTAAAAACTTAAATGTTGACCCATAGAAGTTTACATTTATATTTCATGTTGTATATATAAGTACTTTGAAGGAATGGATCATTTCTTACTCATTTCTGTATTCCTATTTAGTTTTTAAATACCATCACTTTCACCCTGGGATTCAGCAACATTGCACAACAGATTAACCATGTTCACAAGGGGGCCATACATGTACGACTATCTCATTAGCCGGTTTGTGCCACCCAATAGGAGTGTCCCATGGTCCCTGAGGGACAGTCATGAATGTTCCACTGGTGGTTCAAGTTGGCAGGAACATGTTAATTCTTGAAACATTTCATGAATGGACATTGATTTATCCTTCCTCATACCCTTTCTTTTCATTTGTCAAATCTTTATTATTTTTACCTAATTCATTATTACCTTCTTTTAATTGATCTGTTTCTCTAGTCACAAATAATTCTTCCTGTTTTTCCGATGACAATTTTGTCACTTCTATAATTTTTTATTTATAGCTATGTCTCTTTCTGCATACTGTGGGATCTAAGTCTTTTTCATCTTGTATTGCCATATACTTTGCACATAGGATCTAATTATTGGATGAGTGAATGGGAGATGAATGGTTAAATGAATGCTATAAATCTTTTTTTACAGCCGAGAGACACATAAGATTGCAGTATTTTATGTTGCTGAAGGACAAGAAGACAAGCACTCCATTCTCACCAATACAGGAGGAAGTCAAGAATATGAAGATTTTGTAGCTGGTCTTGGTTGGGAGGTATTGTTTTAAAATTACACCAGATAGCACTTTATCATTGTCCTTTAGTGTGGGGATTGGTTCCAACATCACCTCTGCCCTTTATGGATACTAAAATCCAAGGATACTCAACTTTGGCATATGTAATCGCAGAGTATTTGCATTTAAATTATCTCAAAATGACTTAGGCTACTTGACACAATGTAAATGTTGTATAAAGAGTTGTTATATTAAGAAATAATGATGCCAGATGTGGTGGCTCATGCCTGTAATCCCAGCACTAGGGGGGCAGAGGCAGGAGGATTGCTGAGTTTGAGGCTTGCCTGGGCTGCAGAGCCAGTTTGAACTACAAAGTGAGACCCAGTCTCAAAAAAAAAAAAAAAGAAAGAAAAAGAAGATGAAAAAATATCATCAATATATGGTACAATTTTTTTCTCCCTAAATATTTGGTTGTAGATAGAGAACCTATAACTATTTGGAAGCAAAGGATTCTGAGGTACATTTTTTTTGTTGTTTTTGGTGCTCAGACTTGGGACCTTGCACTTGTGGGGCAGGCACTTGAACCATTGAGCTACATCCCCTGCCCAGGATTCTTTTTCTTACCAGCTTCTTTTAGAGATATTATTTTATGAGATATAACAACTTCACAATAGGTTTGTTATTATTTCTGCCTTACTTCTCATCTGCAAATAAAGAAGCAGTTGGGACTTTAAAAGAAAGAGTGTTGACGTTACCTGGGAAATATATTGTCAAAGAACATTGAACTCTCAAGTTTAGAACATCTAAGTTTTCCTTATGGTTGTGACTACTTGACTGGTAGTCTTCAAACTAAGACATCAAACTATTCAGAGGCTTTTTAAGGGCACATACGCATGCTTAATTATGAGAACATTAGTTTTCAGATTCTCACTTTACTAATAATATCAGAATCTCTCTGTGTTCTCTTTTTCTACTCTTCTGCTTTGGGAAAGAGAGGCATTCTACTTTAACTACCCCAAATCCTATACTGTCTCAGATTTGGCAGGAGCTCAAAGGCTGTTCTCCCAAGTAAGTCTCTTAGAGGAAAGTAAGAAATATCAACAATGTGCACTCAACACTGCCTGACAACCATGGCAAGGTTCTTGTGCCATACCTGTCTACTTCAGAATTATATGACAGTAATGTGTGGTGGCACATGCCTACAGTCCCAGCACTCTCAAGGCTGAGGCAAGAGGATCACTCCAAGTTCAAGGCTAGCCTGTACCACATAGTATCTCAAAAAGAAAAAGAAAGGGGGGGGAGGGAAGGGAGAAAGAAAAGAAAAAGAAACTCACTAGAATTATAACTCAAAAGCTAGATATTTGTCATAGGCATTTGTGTTAATGTGTTTATTTTAATTTTAAAATGAAGTGTCAGAAATGTTCTAACAGAAGATGAATCTGATGTGACTGGTATATCATTAACAGACATTTTATGTTTATATCTATATATATGTATATAGATATTTTTTGTTGTTTTTTTCAAGTATAGGGAGGAGTAGTGCCTCAGAGCTGACAAAGACACTTCAGGCTTGCTTTCTTTATTGAGTTGGTTCATAGGGAGTATCATATGATTCATAGGGCAGTGCTAATCCTAAGTTTATGAGAAATTTTATGTATATTGAATTAAGCAAATATGTAGCTTCAAGATTTTGGTGAAAGTATGTTTCAGATAAATACAGTAAACTAGAAGTTAAAAGTATTTTTTGGCAACCATTTAAACTTGAGATGAAAAATTTTTATAGTTACCAGTCTATTACACAACTTCTCAGAATACTTTTAGAGAGTATATAAGCAGAATTATTGAAGATCACTGCATTAGATTATAACCTCCTAGAGGACAAGCACTTTGATTTCACTGATTTTTTAAAAATTCCAATGCTTTTCATAGTGTCTGATATATATAATTCTTTAGTATTCAGTATATATTGTTCTGACTAATCTGTCTTACTCTAAGGAAGTTAAGTCTGTGTATTTGTCACAGATAATGTAGTTTGTTTTTTACCCAGTAGAGATGATATTCAGTTCAGTACACATGGTATAAGTGAAAACACTTTGAAAAACTCTATAAATTATTGATGTTTTTATATATTTTTAAAAAGCCATTAAAAGTATTATTAAAAGTGAAGGAGACATGAAAAGAACAACTTGGGGAGACCTGTACTTCTCAATTTTCAAAATTTACTGTTAAGCATTGCTAGTGAAGATAGTGTCATAAGAGCAGGCATAGAGATTAGTGAAATAGAATTAGAAGGTCAGAGCATCTGTAGTCAGCTGAGTATTTTTTGATTAGATGGTTTGGGGTTGTGTTTTTGGAGACAAGATCTCACTATATGCTGACCATATTTTCAGTTGAGTAATGTTTTAAATTCCTCTTTGGTTATTTCAAAGCCTCAAATTCTTTGCTAAGCTGCTTATTCATGTTTTATATCCTTTAGCTTGTCTACTTTTTTATTACTGTCTTCTGTTTAGTCATTATCTTCTTTGAGGTTGCCAATCATGTTATTGATCTGTTCTTTTATCTTTTTTTTTTTTAAAGACAGTGTCTCACTTTGTAGTTCAGGGCTGGCCCTGAGCTCACTATGTAGCCCAGGCAAGCCTGGAACTCAGCAATTCTCCTGCCTCTGCCTCCCAAGTGCTGGGATTACAGGCGTGAGCCACCACACCTGGCATTGTGGTATGTGATATTGATTGCTGGTAGGCGTGAGTCTCCACACCCAGCTTTGTATGTGGTTACCGGGGATTGAATTCAGAACCTTTCGCTTGTGAGGCAGGTGAGGCAGGCGCCAGAACCACTGAGCTAACCCTCCGGCCTGGAATCTTGTAATTCTTTTGTGTATATCCCCAGCAGGGGAATAGCAGGGTCAAATGGAACTCTAATCCAGTGAGGACTCTCCACACTGATCTCCATTATGGTTGTACTAGTCTACATTGCTACCAACAGTGGAGGTTTCCTTCCTGCCTACAGCCTTGCCAGCATTTGTTGTTGGCTGATTTCAAGATAGCCATTCTTTGTGGAGTGAGATGGAATCTCAGTGTTATTGTCATCTGCATCTCTCAGGTGGCCAGTGACATTGAGCATATCTTCATACACTTCTTAGCTGCTTTTACTTCTTCCTCTGAAAAGTGTCTGTTCATTTCAGATGCGCTGGCGGCATTTTGTTTTCTTGTCTTCTCTTATTTCTATTGTTGTCATGAGTATGTGTGTATGTACACATGTGTGTGACATGCTGATGTTTCCAGGTGGTTATGGAAGAAGAATTTTGTTGCCAGCATGGCCATACTTTTCTGTGATGCATTCTGGATGTTACTTAATATAGACCTTTGCCTCTGTTCCTGGATTTGACTATGCCTGTTAGTTCAGGAAGAGGAAGGATGCAGTGTAATTGGCCAGACACCCATTTCACTAGGATTGAACCAAATATATGTCTCAGTTCCAGATGGCTTATACCACTGGTGATACAAGTGGTATAGTCATGCATGTACCACATGTAGTTCAAGCCAGCAAGAATGTGTTAATGACACAAAGGCATTCCAGATTTTGGCATATGAAAAAAAATCTAGGAGAACAACTGTGTCGCTCTGGCAGTGGCAGGGAAATTAGCAACAATGACACTAAAGACAAGCTGGATATTGATAACCAATAATGTGCTACACTTCCATAGAAAAGAGATGTATAATTATTGTATAAACACTAAGGCTCACTAAATATTGATATATCATGAATATCTACGAAATACAACATATATCTACAGTAATAGTCAACAGTAAAAGTTAACTATATAAAGATTAATATAATCTAATGGTTATACTGTTTAAGAGAAAGGGAGTGGGAAAATGGAAAATGAAAGCAGAAAAAAATGAAAAATTAAGTGATAGAAAATGAGGAGGGAAAAGTGAAACAAAGACTCCAATGAAGAAGTAAGAGGAAATGAGTGGATAAAGCTAACAAGAAAGAACAAATAAGAAAAAGGAAAAAGAAATTTTAAAAAGATTGAAAAAGAGGGCCGGAGGGTTAGCTCAGTGGTTCCAGCGCCTGCCTTGCAAGCACAAGGTTCTGAGTTCAATCCCCGGTAACCACATGTAATGCTGGGCGTGGAAACATGCCCACCAATAATCAACACCACATACCACAGTGCTGGACGTGGTGGCTCACGCCTGTAATCCCAGCACTCGGGAAGCAGAGACAGGAGGATTGCTGAGTTCGCGGCTGCTTGCCTGGGCACCATAGTGAGCTCAGGGCCAGCCTGAACTACAAGGCGAGACCCTGTCTCCAAAAAGAAAAAAAAAAAAAAAATTGAAAAAGACAAAGAAGAAAAAGAAACAAAAACCTAAGCCTCACCCAAAGAAAAGATTAATAAGAGAAAAAAAAATGATACCAGAAAAACAAAAACTTGCTCTGTATATTTCAATTAGTGTTTTCTTCTCAACGTCTATAGTTTTGGAATCTCCCAAGTAATTGTTTTCTCCTCCTAGTGTGGTCTGTTTTTTTTTTTTTTGCTTTTTGGAGACAGGGTCTTGCTCTGTAGTTCAGGCTGGCCCTGAGGTCACTATGGTGCCCAGGCAAGCTGCTGCAAACTCAGCAATCCTCCCGTCTCTGCCTCCCGAGTGCTGGGATTACAGGCGTGAGCCACCACGCCCAGCATTATATGTAGTAACCGGGGATCGAACTCAGGTCCTTACGCTTGCGAGGCAGGCACCGGAACCACTGAGCTAACCCTCCGGCCCTGTGGTCTGTTTTTTGTGAGAAGCCCAACTGCCTATACATGCCAGGCTGTGGTAACCATCGAATCCAAAAGTGTGTCTTTGCTCATGTTGGTAGTTGGGGAAAGAAATCAGACCTCTGATTTGTGCTAGAGATGAACAGCACAGCCAGGCTTCTGGAAGAGCACTATACAACACTAGCACCTCTGATCCAGCCACTTCTGAAAGCCACACATGTCAGGCTTGACTTCTCACCACAGAGTTTGGGGTTCTGCTCCCCTCCTACCCTAAGCTTAAACTTCACAGAGAGGGGTATGTCTAACCCTCACCCCGCCCATAACTGTCTCCCATGTTTGTCTCTTCCAGTCACAAGGGTAGCACTGGGCACCCGGAAATGTTGTTTTGCAATTACTCTTTGGATCAGTATTGGATCAGCCAAGCCCTTCCTGATATGGCACCTGAAGAGATGCTCTGGCAGTGTGAATGGTGCTGTACTGAATTCCTTCCCCAACTGTAGCCTGGAGATTTGTCTTAGTGGTTCTGGCGCCTGCCTCACAAGCACAATGGTCCTGAGTTCAATCCCCAGTAACCACATAAAATGCTGGGCGTGGTGGCTCACGCCCGCCAGCAATCAACACCACATACCACAGTGCCGGGCGTGGTGGCTCACCCCTGAAATCCCAGCACTTGGAAGGCAGAGACTGGAGGATTGCTGAGTTCCAGGCTTGCCTGGGCTACATAGTGATCTCAGGGCCAGCCTGAACTACACAGCCGAGACCCTGTCTCAAAAAAAAAAAAAAAACTTCAAGCTATCTCTGCAGTTTAGAGTATCTGTGGCCTCTTCTTGGAGCAAGCACTGCTGGCCCTATCTGTTGTTTCTCCCTGGACCTCCATTGATTTTCTCTAGAGCTCCCAGCCCTTGCAGCTTATCGTACCATCTGCAAGAGCCTGATTCCCTTTCTCAGGAGCCAGGGTAGACTTTCAGACTGCTTCTTATTTTATTCTACATTGTGATCTATTTCTCCGCTTTGTATTTTCTAATTTTCCTGTCAGTGTCCTCCCAATTCTAAGATCTGGTTCTTTTTTCTCTTTACCAAGTTTTTATTTTCCAGGTATCTAGATTCCAGATCACACAGAGTTTATATTTTTGTTTGTTTGTTTGTTTGGTTGGTTTTTTTTTTTTTTTTGAGACAGGGTCTCACTTTAGTTCAGGCTGGTCCTGAGCTCACTATGTAGCCCAGGCAAGCCTCGAACTCAGCAATCCTCCTGTCTTTGCCTCCCGAGTGCTGGGATTACAGGCGTGAGCTGCCACGCCCGGCACTGTGGTATGTGGTGCTGATTGCTGGTTGATTGTTGGTGGGCATGAGTCACCACGCCCAGCATTGTTGTATGTGGTTACCAGGATCGAACTCAGGACCTTGCGCTTGCAAGGCAGGCACCAGAACCACTGAGCTAAATCTCTGGCCCCCAGAGGATATATTTTACTCTTGATCATTATTTTACCATTTTGTTCTCTTGGAAAGTCTTGGGAAATATATTTCTTAAAAAGAGTTTTCCTTTCAAGACTTTGAGTCTTTTAATATGAAATTTTCTAGGTTTTAATTAAACTCATTCGTTATTTGAAAACCCAGGAGGATCTCAAAAAGAACGAACACCACCAACAAAAACAGCCAGTAGAGGCCTCTACCAGAATAACAAAGACTTTCAAGCAGCCATGTAGAAGTATTCGAGTGAGGAATTAGGAATTCTACTGAAACAAAGAAATAGAAAATTTGTGGAACAACCAAATGGACATTTTAGTCCTGGAAATATAGTAACTGTGATATAAAGCTCAATACCTAAGCCACAGCAGAGTAAAGATAGGAATTAAGGTAAATCAATAAAAAGAAAATCAATAAACTGGAAGAGATAATAAAACAGCAGAAATCTACCTGAATATTGAAGAAAAACAATAAACCTACAAACAATGAACAGAGCATCAGGGCCCTTTGGAGCTGTGACAAAAGATCTAGCATTTCAGTTCTCTGAAAGCCAGAAGATGGCAAAGAGGCTGGGTCTGGAAAACTACTTAAATAATCTTGTCAACTTCCCAATTTTGCCAAGAGGTATAGAGATAAAGATTCTGGAAGCAAGTAAAACTCAAAACAGGATGAACTAAAATTCATAGTAAGATATAATTTAATTTCAGAAAACTAAAGGAAAAATATCAAGCATTCAGAGAAAAAGGGGAAAACAACCAGAATGAAAGCAAATTTCTCATCAGAATCTGTGGACACTAGAGCAAGTGTCATAATATTTTTCAAGGGCTGAAAGGAAAGAATTGTTAACACAGAATGCGTAGCCAGCAGAAAATATTTATTCCCACTTAGGACTAAGATATAGAATGAGGGGAAGAGAAAACAGTCTCAGATGAAGGAAAACTTGGAGAACTTATTACCATCAGACTTACCCTGAAAGAAACACTGAAAGAAGTTCTGTTGATGGAAGGTGCTATGGAAGGACTTTTGAAGAATTAAAAGGGAAGAGAAGTATGTTACATGCATATACAAATATGCCAGACACCACCCACTGTTCTATACAACTAATATGGACCAATGAAAAAGGAAGAAAAGTAGCAAGAAAAAAATACTTTCCTTCTCTTGAGTTTTAATTAAACCTAATAGTTACAGCAAAAATTATAACACTGGTTTTTTTGTTTGTTTTGTTTGTTTGTTTTTAGACAGGGTCTCACTTTGTATTTCAAGCTGGCCCTGAGCTCATTATGTAGCCCAGGCAAGCCTTGAACTCAGCAATCCTCCTGCCTCTGCCTCCCAAGTGCTGGGATTATAGGCATAAGCCACCACACCTGACATTGTGGTATGTGGTACTGATTGCTGGTGGGCATGAGTCAGCACACCCAGTATTGTTATATGTGTTTACTGGGGATCGAACCAGGGCCCTTGTGCTTGCTAGGCAGGCATCAGAACCCCTGAGTTAAATCTCCAGGCTAACACTGTGTTTCTAAATATACTTGGTAGTTTTTTTTTTTTTTTTTTTTGGAGGGGGACAGGGTCTCACCTCATAGCCCATGCTGACCATGAATTTGTGATAGTCCTCCTGCCTCCTGATTACTGGAATTACAGGCATGTACCACCACACCCGGCAAGATATAAAATGCGATCAAGAGTGGAGTGCAGGTGCTCAAAGAAATGAGGCATTATTTACTACAGTTAATAATATTGGGACATGTAGTTAATAGTGGGATGTATAGTACTTATAACAATTATAAGGACATATAATAGGGGAGGGTACTATATTCAATCAGGGATATATCTATGTGTAATATATCTAGATGGATATCCAGGGGTGAGAGTGCATGCCTGTAACTCCAGCATTGGGGAACCAGGAAGATAGACAAAAATTCAAGGCCAGCCTGAACTACGTCATGAGACCCTGCCTTAAAAGATAAATAAATAAAAGTGATAGATAAATCGAGTAAAATTCTATGAAAATGTTCAGGCAACCCATGGGAGTCAGGAAAAAAAAAACAAGAAAAATGAAAAAACAAATACATTTTAAAAAGCTAGATAGGTTTAAGCCAAATAATTGTATGAAATGCAAATGATCTAAATATAGTAATTTAAAAAACAAATTGCCATAAAAAATTAAAAGGTATGGCTCACTTTTGTACTATCTAAAAGACGCTTCAAATATAACTATAGTTTCACAAAGAGTAAAAGGAAGAAAATCATATAATCAAGAGAAAGATTGCCTATATTAATGTTTGATAAAGTAGATTCAGAGGAAAGAAAAGAGACAGAGACATTATGTAATGACAGAAGGAATGACATGGCAATCCTAAATGTATGTACAACAGAACTGTAAAACATATGAAGCAAAAGCTGATAGAATCCACAAATAGAAACAGTTAAACTTGGAGACTGTACCCCCTCCCAACAATTGAGAACTGGATGGAATATCATGATCAAATGTATAAAAATTCAATAACACCATCAATCAACAGGATCTACTCTACATTTGTAGAGCACTTCAACCAACAACAGCAGGATTCACTTTCTTTTCAAGTGCTAACAGAACATATACTGAGATAAAAAATATTTCTAGACTATAAAACAAACCTCAACAAATTTACAGACTTTGAAATTAATAGTGTTTCCAACCTCAATAGGACCAAACCTGAAATCATTTATTTCAAAAATTAACAAGAAAGTAACTTAGAAAAGCTAGTTATGTGTGATTTCATTTATTTAATATTATTAGAATGACACTTATAGAGCATTGTATGATTGCCAAGGCCTAAGACTGGGAGGGAAATGGATGTGGCTCAGGAAATGGGCAGCATGAGGGATCTTTCAGGGTTGAAAATGTCCTTGTATCACTTTTGGTTGTGATAAACTTTTGCATTGTGTAAAGACTATATAGGGTTATTCCCATTATTATTTTATGTCTTCCCATGAATCTGCCATTATCTCCAAGCATTTAATTTACAAAGCAAATCAATACATGTTACAAAAACACTTGCAGCAAAGTAATACTAAATTGAGACTGTTGTAACATTATCAGAGAATTAACTTGAATAAGTAACTGTCTCACAAAAAAAAAACTCAAGTCTACACTGAGCTGCCTTTTAAGCAGAGATCATTTGAGAGAGTTTGAAGGAAACAAGCATTGGTGATGTTGGTATCATCAAAGGAGGGCAATTTGGTAGTATGTTTCAAAACTCGATATACTGCCCTTTGTCCAGAGATCTACTTTCACAAATAGAACATGATTTATATTCACTGTACTGTTGACTAAAAAGATTGGAAACAACCTAAATATCCTTCAAGTAGGGGACCAGTTACATTAGTATATATCAATAAAAGGAAATGGGAAGCCATGAAAACCTGAACATACAGGAGCTCTTTATATAAGTAGTGTCTTCAGAATATTTTAAATATAAAAAGCCAGGCATAGAATATTGTACATCCATTCTCTGGATGCATGTGTACATGTGCACAAACACACAAACACACACAATAATTTAGTTGTTTATGCAGCGAATGTTAAATTGCTTTTAGGAACAGGAACTGAATAGCACAGCTGAAAGATAATGGAAAGAGTTTTTACTATACCTTTTTTGTACTTTTGAAGTTTAATGTATTCCTGAATTTAAAAAACTTAAGAATTATAGGAGACTGAAACAATCTTATAGTAATGACATAAAACAAATCTGTCATTCATATGTTCTGCCCTTTGATGTTGTATTGATATTTGAGTACTCAGTTCACAAAGTACAGGGATTTGGCTTTGGAATTCTCTGTTTTAATAGATTAACAAGATTTTTTCCCCTAGTACTGAAGAATGAACACAGGGCACAGGACCTTCACATGGAGCTATATTTTGACCCTTCTTTTATTTTTTAGATTTTTGAAATAGGGTTTTAGTAAATCACTAAGTTGCCTAGGCTGGGCTTGAACTTTCGATCCTCCTGTCTTATCCTCCCAGAGTGCAGGATTACAAGCATGAATCAACAGACCTAGATCTGATTTATTATTTTCAACTGTGTAAATAAATGGAAAAATAAATGAATTTTTATTTCTCTTTCTTATGTATTCCCAGTTTTGTCCAGTGAACAGTTTTCTGGCTTCTGTACATTGCACACATCCAACGCTATCAGCAAAAGCAGTGGTCCTTATATTAGTGTATATTTTAGCATTTTAAAACAAATATTTGCATAGATTAACTATAGTTTCAAAAATATAACTAAAATGTAAAATTCTTTTTTTTTTTTTTTTTTTTTTGCAGTACTGGGGATTGAACTTGGGCCCCTTGTACATCCAAAATTGGTGCGGTACCACTTGAGCTAAACCTCCAGCCCAAATTCTGTATTTTTATACTTTTATTGAGCTACTATAGATACTGACAAACTAGGAAGCCAGTTTTATGAGTAAAATATGACACAATCATTTTATCTAATTGACATTATATAACAAAAGATGCATAGTGCATAGCAGTTGATTTCCTTCCTAATTAACCCTATCTAAGACCCTCAAATTCTTAAGAAAAAATGATCATGTGAATAGATTGACTCTAATACTGTCAGCCCTTAGTATCCGTGGCAGATTGGTTCTAGGACCCCCTTTGTATACTAAAATCTGTGTATATTCAAGTCCCTTACAGAAACTGACATAGTGTGCTTAATATACTTTTCCCTGTACACTATACATGTCTAGATCATTTATAATACTTAATAAAATGTAAACACTATATAAATGGTTGTTGTATTTTTTTAGGGAATAAAATAATGTACATGTTCAGTGCCAAGGCAGTATTCTGAAGATTTTTCAGTCCATCACTGGTCAAGTCTCTGGGTGTGGTATAAGCGAATAAGGAGGAATGACTGGGAATTCTAGATCTGCTGTTTGTTGATTACATGCAAAAGACTTTGTTCCAGTACTGTTAAAGTCAACAGTTTGAGTCTTTCTCAATAATTTTTTTGTTGTATTGAGTTGATTTTTATGTGGCTTTTCTTTGCTTTTAGGTAAATCTTACAAATCACTGTGGTTTTATGGGAGGACTACAAAAAAACAAAAGCACTGGATTGACCACTCCATATTTTGCTACCTCTACAGTAGAAGTAATATTTCATGTATCAACAAGAATGCCTTCTGATTCCGATGACTCTTTGACCAAAAAAGTAAGTACACAGAAAATGTGCTTCTGAGTTAAAATCCTAGTAATTGAGAAAATTAATGCAAGAAATACTTAAGAAATCCTTTTGAGCTGGAGATTTTGCTAAATGGTGCCACTGCCTGCCTTGCAGGTGCAAGGTTGTTAGTTTAATCCCTGCAAGGAAGAAAGAAAAAGAAAAAAGAAGTCCCATTGACCAGACACTATTTCTGGGTGTAACACTTCTTTCTTAACTTGGTGCTGTCTTCAAAACCAGAATTATTACACCTGTAATCCCCACATACAAGAGGATTCCTGAGTTCAAGACCAGCCTAGACTACACAGAAAGGCTCTGTCTCAAAAAAGAAAAAAAAAATAGCAGAATAACTAATTTACTAGATGAAATTAGCATACCATTATCTCACAGTTACCTTATTTGCAACAAAAAAGTAGTTAAAATCTGCTTGTAAAAAAACTCAAATATGGCACAGTTCTATTAAATTATAGTTCTCCTGTCACTAGATATCTAGACTTGTTTATCCCACATACCTGTTTTGTGTTCTTTGATTTGTATCTTCACATTTCCTCCTCCCACACGCTTTAACCATTAACTTATTCTTTTTTTTAGTTTATTGATACATTTTAGGTATACATTATGATCTTATTAATCAAAAACTTATAAACATTGATTTCTCTATATACTGATTTTCTTTGATCTCTGTGACTCTTGCCCTTAATCTGTTCCTCAGAGTCTGAGTTAGACTTTTCTCATGAATACACTTATCTTTTAGCTCTACTGCAGCATCATTTTCTCCTTAATAAGTTAAATGTTTAAACATAATCATAGATGCCAATTTCTTATACCAGTTCTTCTTAATTAAAAAATCACTTTCTGTATTGGTATTTTTTCTCCTGAATTTAATAAATTCCACATTAGTAGTAATAAGTTGAAGCCCAGAACATGTGTCCTATTACAAATGAACAATTGGATATCATTAAGTTGTCCCCTTTTTCCTTTGTACATATATCTTCAGGTGTGTTAATCCATTCAGTAGACACATTAATGAGCACTGTTTGAAGTGTAATATTGGAGGAAGTAAGACTTGTTGACCTCAGCATGGAGTTTAATACTTCTAATTAAATTAGATAGTTGACAGTCAGTATAAAGAAATAGCCATGCCTCTGGCAAGCTAGAATTATTTATGACTCTGGTTTTTTGTTTGAAACGTGGTAAGAGAAGTCATTTATATCCATTTTGTAGAAACTGATTTTAGTTCTGACCTTTTACTTAAAATATTATGTGATATTTTTGTAAATTATTTTTAAACATTTTATTTTCTCAAAATAGAAAGTAAATGTCCTTAGACTTATTTAGGTGTAACATTTTTATTTCCTGTGAAGAGAAAGCTTTCAGTAGCAGCAGAATGTTGACAATATAGACTGTACTTTTTGAACAAATTAACCATTCAATAAATCTAGTACTCTGTCTTAGAAATATCTACCATATCAAAAATCCCAATTGTAAATCAAAAATCCCAATTGGAACCCTACTCTGAGCCATCTGTTCTATAAGTTATCTTGACCTGAGAAAGATTGATGGAAAATGGTTAAAAATAATTTCCACTTAACAGCGTATTCACCCCTAAAAATCAAAAGTGCTGCAAGCATTGGTATAAAGTGTTCACAGAAGCCTCTCTCATTTCCTCTGTCTCCTTGTTCTAGCCACTTGCTGATACTCTGCTTCCAAGGTAGCTGAATTATCCTTTTAGAAGTTTGATGAAGATCAAGTTGAGATAATTGCAACATACTTAGTTGGACTCTCTAGTCTTTCATTTCCTGTACCCCCCAAAAAAGAGAAAGAAGAACTTTATTTAAGTTGGTTTCCTTTGTGA
This sequence comes from Thryonomys swinderianus, assembly GCA_004025085.1. Taxonomy (NCBI): domain Eukaryota; kingdom Metazoa; phylum Chordata; class Mammalia; order Rodentia; family Thryonomyidae; genus Thryonomys; species Thryonomys swinderianus. The sequence continues at coordinate 16,833 of PVIC010016012.1, read as the reverse complement.
TATTATTGGTATAATAGACAATATTTCATCTTCTGTCTTGAAATTTGGTCATGGTAATTTTATAATTAAATGAGCCTTGGGGATGTGTTTCATCCAATTTTTAAATCTTTTTAAATTTTAAGTAAAATCTAATGATAAGAGACTTCCCAAAAACCTACATGCTAAATATAATCTGGAAAGTGCATTTGAAGAAAACAAGTTTAAAGAATAACAAAAACTGGGCCGGAGGGTTAGCTCAGTGGTTCCCGCGCCTGCCTCGCAAGCGCAAGGTCGGGAGTTTGATCCCCGGTAACCACATACAATGCTGGGCGTGGAGACTCGCCCACCAGCAATCAACACCACATACCACAGTGCGGGACATGGTGGCTCACGCCTGTAATCCCAGCACTCGGGAGGCAGAGACAGGAGGAGATTGCTGAGTTTGAGGCTTGCCTGGGCTCCATAGTGAGCTCAGAGCTAGCCTGAGCTACAAAGTGAGACCCTGTCTCAAAAAAAAAAAAAAAAAAAAAAAGAATAACAAAAACTAGGCCAGAGATTTAGCTCAGTGGTTCTGGCGCCTGCCTAGCAAGTGCAAGGTCCCTGGTTCTATCTCCAGTAACCACATACAACAATACCAGGTGTGGTGGCTCATGCCTGTAATCCCAGCACTTGAAGGCAGAAGCAGGAGGATTGCTGAGTTTGAGGCTTGCCTGGGCTATATAGTGAGCTCAGGGCCAGCCTGGACTACAAGTGAAACTCTGTCTCAAAAAAAACAAAAACAGGGCCGAGGGTTAGCTCAGTGGTTCTGGCGCCTGCCTCACAAGTGCAAGGTCCTGAGTTTGATCCTTGGTGACCACATACAATGCTGGGTGTGGAGACTCACACCCATCAGCAATCAATACCACATACCACAGTGCCAGTCATGGTGGCTCACACCTGTAATCCCAGCACTCGGGAGGCAGAGACAGGAGGATTGCTGAGTTCGAGGCTTGCCTGGCTACATAGTGAGCTCAGAGCCAGCCTGAACTACAAAGCGAGACCCTGTCTCAAAAGGAAAAAAAAAAAAAAAAAAAAAAAATGTATTATTATCTTAGTAAAAAGGCCAGTTAATGTATAATTAATAAATGCTATCAGATTATACTCATGATTGCATTCCCAAATAAAACAATTTTGTTTAATTCCATTTTAATATCTTAGATTCTTATTATAACCCAAATTTTTACAAAGGTACTCTAATCACAGAAAAACCAGAAAATGTCAGTGGTTGGCTGCAAATGTGTCTCACCACACTGAATGGTATAATTGGATAGAATAACAGCTTCTTATCACATGTAGAATAGAACTCTATTTCCTGCCTAAGGCTTTCAGTGACGGCTATTATTTGGCTACCTGCCTCTTTTTTATAGCAAAACATTTATTGTTACATTTTAGACATACATAATGATAATACTTATCATAGGGAATGTACCTGTACATGATACCTCCTGCCTCTTTTTTTTGCCATCCCCACCAGCCCTCGAACCTCTTCCTATTTGATCTTATCTCCTGTCACATTCTTATTAATTTACCATTATCTGTCCTCATTGGCTTTCATTCTAGTCTTCCATCATATTAAGTTTATTCACATATCAGAGACTATATAGATATATATAGTCAGTTTGAAATTTTTTTTTCTCTAGGCCTCCTCATTCTTATTGTTTTATTGTCAAATTCACATGACAGTTGCTGAGAAAGATCTTACCAGACCATTCTAGTTAAGCCCCCTTTACTGAGCAACACTATTATAGCACCCGATATTATTTTCCTTTTAGCAATTGTTACCTATTTGTTATCCTATCTGTTGATCTTTAGTTATCCTATTTGTTGATTTTTGTATATATTTACTGAATCTTCCCACTAGAAACAACAAGGTTGTAAGGTCAAGGGTATATTATTTTATTGCTATATCCCCAGCACCTACAGCCAGGCTTATTGGTATGAATCAAAAGAAGTATTTACAGACATCTTTATTGTTATCAATATGGAATATTTCAATATATACCATAATTACAAATAATTTTGTTTTTATACTATGTGCTGTGCAGTGATAGAAAAAAATTGCCATGTATTGTTATGCTTACCATTTATTGGATGCCTACCTGTGCTAAGACAGTATTAGATGCTGGGCCTCTGGCTGTCAAGCTTTTCTTTTCTTTTCTTTTTTTTTTTTTTTTTTTTTTTTTTTTTTTTTTTTTTTTTTTTTTTTTTTTTTTGAGACAGGGTCTCGCTTTGTAGTTCACGCTGGCCCTGAGCTCACTATGAAGCCCAGGCAAACCTCGAACTCAGCAATCCTCCTGTCTCTGCCTCCCGAGTGCTGGGATTACAGGCATGAGCCACCACACCCGGCACTGTGGTATGTGGTATTGATTGCTGGTGAGCGTGAGTCACCATGCCCAGCATTGTATGTGGTTACCAGGGATCGAGCTCAGGATTTTGCGCTTGCAAGGCAGGCGCCGGAACCACTGAGCTAAATCTCCGACCCTGTCAAGCTTTTCTTAATTGCTAAAAAAGAATAATCAGGATACCAAATGAGTACATGAAAATATGTGTGGCTGTAAAAATGTATATGAAAAGATGTCCTTTTATACGTTGAAGGATAAATGATAGTGTGTTTTGCTAAATAAGAGTATCTGGAAGGTGAAATAATAGCTTAGAGCAACGAAAATATTGTTTCAGTTTCTACATTTAGCAATTCTCCTGAAGTAACTGTTTAATGTAAATAACTTTCAGAATGTTCTTCAGCTTTTAGTTCAAATGCCATTATAGATCAATATTCTTTGTTACTTGTATTCAGAAAAGTACATTTAAGCATTATCTGTTTTTAATTATTGTATTACTTATTGTATGGTGATTTTATTCTGTCTCCCCTGGACCCAAAGCTTTGAAAACAGAGACGATGTCTGTTTTTCCTCCCTGATGCATTTGCAAATGCTAGCAGTGTATTTAGTAAGCTCTAGGGCAGTGATGGTGAAACTTTTAGAATTTTCAACGATAGCAAAATGTTTTCTGTGGCACGTGTGCCATAGGTTCACCACCACTGCTCTGGGGAAATACTAGTGAATGAAAAAAAAGATTGGAAGGAGATAGAGTAGGAAGAAGAGAGAGAACTTTTTAGAAATGAATGAACTTGGGCCGGAGGGTTAGCTCAGTGGTTCCGGCGCCTGCCGCGCAAGCGCAAGGACCTGAGTTCGATCCCCGGTAACCACATATAATGCTGGGCATGGAGACACGCCCACCGACAATCAACACCGCATACCACAATGCCGGACGTGGTGGCTCACGCCTGTAATCCCAGCACTCGGGAGGCAGAGACAGGAGGATTGCTGAGTTCGCAGCGGCTTGCCTGGGCACCATAGTGAGCTCAGGGCCAGCCTGAACTACAACGCGAGACCCTGTCTCAAAAAGCAAAAAAAAAAAGAAATGAATGAACTAGTTGAGGTATGTAGGATAACTAGCATCTGATCTAATAAAACAGTAAAAGAAAATAGGAAAGTATAGTAAGGAGCATTTTGCTTTTTTTTTTTTTTTTTTTAAATGTAGCCCAGGCAAGCCTTGAACTCAGCAGTCCTCCTGTCTCTGCCTCCTGAGTGCTGGGATTATGGGCGTGAGCCACCATGCTCTGCACTGTGATATGTGGTATTGATTGTTGGTGGGCATGAGTCACCACACCCAGTATTGTACTGTATGTGATTACCAGGGATCAAACCAGATACCTTGCGCATACTAGGCAGGCCCTGGAACCACTGAGCTAAATCTCTGGCCCAGCATTATGCATTTTTTAAAATGAATCTAACATGTTGAGTAGCAGAATCAGGCTAACAATAGACTTTGATAAGCTTAAAGATAATCTGAACTTTGTAAAGTAAAATTTAATAACAATAAATAAAAAACCTACCCTTTAGTTCTAGCAGTCAATTGTATCTGCCTAAAAGAACTTCTTAGAGGACCAGGGATTTAGCTCAAGTGGTACTGTGCCTGCCTTGGAAGCGCAAGGGCCCAACTTCTATCCCCAGTACCACAAAAAAAAAAGAGAAAGTAGTGAGAAAACCAGCAGAATAAGGCAACTCAGATTTTGATCTGAATGATTATACTTCATTGGTAGATACCTGTAACAAAAGTGGGAGAGACATGGGTAAACTGATTCTGCAAGAGAGATAATGTAATGCCCCAGATGAATATTTTATGACTCTAGGAGATGTAGATCTGAATCTGAAATACCTGTTGATGATCATGTGGAGTGAGAGCTCTGCCATAACCAAGATGTCCTATTGCATTTGGGATGTAATAACAAAATACTATAGACTGGATGGTTCATGGACAACAGGAATATATGTATCATAGTTATAAAGATAAAGTCACTGACAGATTAAGTGTCTGTGAGGAGCCACTTCCTAGTTCACCTCAGAGGACTGTCTTCTTGTAAGCTCATGGCACAAGTGGCAAGCAAGCTTTCTAGGATCTCTTATAAAGGCACTAATCCCTTACAAAAGAGCCCTCGTGTATCTAATCACTACCCAGAGTACCCCACCTCCTAATACCATCACATTGGGAGTTAGGATTTCCATGTATGGATTTGGGAATGGGAGGAGGACAACACATTAACATGCATTCTATAGTAATGACAAACACCAGAGTTTCACAAAACGACGTAGAACAGGACACAGATCGCAAAACTTAGCCACATTCATGAACCCCATGCCAGTGCCTGGTAAAGTAGCATTATTAAACAGATGGTTGGTGAGCACTTAGATAATGAAGTAGTGATCACTAAGGAGCCAGTATAAGTTAGTTCACCATAACAAATCACATCGAAGTAATTTAATTTCTTTTAATAGGATTACTAGATCAGGGACAGCCACAGACTATACAAAGCATTTAACTAAGTTATTTGTATGGACAAGTTCAAGAAATGTGGCTTAATAGTTTGGTAAGTATGTACCCAATTGATTGTATGATAATGTCCAGATTACATAAATTAATTATTTTCAAGAGACACTGTATGGAGATGGTTGAAGTATGGTTGCTGGAACCAGCCTAGCCTGTATTTGAATCCTGGTTCTGGAACTTACTGGTTTGAGCATCATCGTCCTTTTAAGCTTCAATTCCTCATCTGTAAAATTAGGGTAATATTAATTATATTGAGCTTCTAGTAGTGTTAAAAAAATGAAATGAATTATCACAAAGCACTTGGGATAAGAAGCACTTAGTAAATAGTAAGCACATAATTAATAAACTTCTTTTCTTTTTTGAACCAAGAGGAAAATCTGTAATGACTGACTGGAAGGCTGTTAACTAGACCTGTCATGTTTGACATTTTTGTTCAAAGCCTAAATGAAGACAGAAGAATTTAAAGATAACCTAAATTTGGTAAAGATAGAGCCAAAATGTTGAGTAGCATAATCAGGCTAACAATGAACTTTAATATACTTAAAGATAATGTGAACCTTTTTAAAGTAAAATTTAGTAAGAATAAATATGAAACCCACTCTGAGTTCTAGCAGTCAGTTCTATCTGCCTAACTTCATAAGAAAAAGACTAGGGGTTAGAATTGAGTGGAAGTCCATCCATTTGAACAATGTCACAAACGTGCAGAAAATAATTGTGACTAGAACAACAAAGAAGTCCCTCTATGGGTTTGCTCTCTTAGAGCATATATTGTTACCATATTCTCTTCTAGGTACTACAGTTTAACAGAAACTTCAGTAAACTGAGGCAAGAATCCAGGAAAATGAGTATGTTTATAAACTGTGAGAAGAGGAACTAACAACATTTATAATCTGGGAAAGAAAACTGGAGACATTAAACCAATCTTCAGATATCTGAAAGTATTTAGAATACAAATTGTATTTATTTGGTAAGGCTTATTTCATAAGAACTAGCTTCAGGAAAGCATGTTTAGTCTTAGTATAAAAAATGTCCTAATGATTATAGCTCCTTAAAAGTGAAATGGACTGATTTATGAATTATTAAACTTCCTAATCTTTTTTTTTTTTTTTTTTTGAGACAGAGTCTTGCTTTGTAGTTCAGGCTGGCCCTGAACTCACTATGTAGCCCAGGCAAATTCTTCCTGACAGTGTGCTCAGCTTTTGCTATCAAACTCAGCAGTTCTCCTGCCTCTGCCTCCCAAGTGTTGGGATTACAGGTGTGAGCCATCATGCTCAGCACTGTGGTATGTGGTACTGATTGCTGGTGGGCATGAGTCACCATGCCCAGTATTGTATTTGGTTACTGGGATGGAACCAAGGACCTTGTGCTTGCTAGGCAGGCACCAGAACCATTGAGCTAAATCATGGCCCAAACTTCCTAATCTTAAAAGTATTTGAGCAGAGGCAGGATATTTCTCAGGAATAGTGTACTGAAGAGTTTCTGTGTTGAGTGGGAAAGCCTGCTGAGTATGTACATAATTTTATGAGTCTGTAAAATATAAGAACAAAAAATAAATAATACAGGAGGTACTTAAGTCACATATACATAGTTGAAGTTTCTATTAACTCTTAATCATTAATAGAGATTTAGCTCAGTGGTTCTAGCGCCTCCCTTGCAAGTGCAAGGTCCTGATTTCGATCCCGGTAACCACATACAGCGCTGGACGTGATGACTCACGCCCACCAGCCATCAATACCACATACCACAGTGCTGGGTGTGGTGGCTCAGGCCTGTAATCCTAGCACTCGGGAGGCAGAGACAGGAGGATAGCTGAATTCGAGGCTTGCCTGGGCTACATAGTGAGCTCAGGGCCAGCCTGAACCACAAAGTGAGACCCTGTCTCAAAAAAAAAAAAAATTCCTTCAGTAGTCTTTAAAAAATTCTCAAGTTATACAGCAGTGATTGATAGTTTCTCAATTTGTGTCATGCAGATTCTAAAGATACAAAGATATAAAAGCATGCCTTATGGGGCTGGAGATTTAGCTCAGTGGTTCTGGCACTTGCCTAGCAAACACAAGGTCCTGAGTATGATCCCGGTAACAACATACAACAATACCGGGTGTAGTGATTCATGCCCACGAGCAATCAATACCACAGAGCACAATGCTGGGCATGGTGGCTCACACCTGTAATCCCTGCACTCGGGAGGCAGAGGCAGGAGGATTACTGTACATTGGAGGCTTGCCTGGGCTACATAGTGAGCTCAGAACCAGCCTAAACTACAAAACAAGACCCTGTCTCAAAAAAAGAAAAAAGAAAAAGCATGCCTTATGTTGACAGCCTAAGGTAACTATTTTTTACCATTTGAGCAAATAACAAAGCATTTTCATAAAGCCTTTCCCTTAAAATGTTTGAACATGTTTAGAATGATTTTGTTATGTGTATGATTCTGTGCCAGAAATCTTCACTGTAACATCCTGGCAAAAATATTTATTCCTTTCCATTAAACTTCTATGGCAGACTTTTAATACTGTGTGGAAGATATTTGAAGACAAGTTTTGCTTATAAGATAAAAGTGCATGTTTTTGTTTTCTCTTGTTTCTTTAGATAAGTGGGCACTAGAAATTATAGATAGTTTTGGCAAGAGTTCAGGGGTTAATGTAGCAGATAAATAAAAGGAATTTTCTGTAAATTGAGACCTGCATTATTTCAGTTGTCTTGTCTTTCCTAACCTAACTCATTTAATTTTAAAAAGTAAATACTTAAATTCTTCCTGACAGTGTGCTCAGCTTTTACTATCGTTTATTACTTCAATTATACTTGATATCACTTAGAACAATCTGCCATTTGGAAATCTTAGTATAGCCTGGAGCTTAGTATTAGATCTGGCTGCTATTGTAACATGTACAGCATATGACATTAATGTATCAAAATTAGATTGGATCATCCCTCCTGGTTAAATTTATTTCACATTTCTTTTGTATTCAGTTAACATAAACCTATTAGGGAAGCTGACACATGGGGATGGCTGTATAGGAAGGATATTTTTAAAGTATTTTGATTAAAAAATGAAATTAAAGAGCCACGGCTTTTCTGAGTTGTGTAATCTTTTTTTTTTCTTTTTAAAAATGACAAAAGTCCAGGTCCTAAATTTATATCATTCCAGTTATGCTATACACGGATATAAGGAGTTAAAACACTCAAGGCCTAAGGAGTAACAGAATAGAACTTTTCACTAATTTGATTAAAGCCCTTTCTTTATTGAGTCACACTTTTAAGCTCTCTGCCTACCTTATGCCTTTAATCTAAAATAAGTTGCATATATTAAAAATAGAAATGGCCGTATATTAGCTCATGGTATAAATATTGAGCATTAGGCAGGGATTTAGCCCAAGTGGCACTGCCTGCCTTGTCCTGAGTTCGATCCCTGCTACCTAAATAAATAAGTAAATAAAACATATTGACATTATTAATAAAAAATAAGCATTTTGACATTTATCCCAGTTTTGTCTTACAAATTTTCCCATCTACAGTGTGTCCAGTTATATGATAATAATGGAAAAGCCTATGCAAAGTGTGAATGAAAAGCAGACTCAAATATTTGTAGTGGCAGAATCAATATGTATTAGATTAATGAGGTTTAATAATACAAAATATAGTAATCTCAACACTCAACAATTAGACAGTAACTTTGCTTTTTTATTGTTGGGGTTTTTTTTCTGTTTGTTTGTTGCGGTACCTAAGATCAAACTCAAGACCTTGTGCTCACCAGGCAGGTGTGGAACTGCTGAGCTCCATCCCTGGCCCTCACTTTTCAAATAACATACCATAAATCCAACTTTTAAATTTTTCTTTCTTACAGTTTCAATTATTATAATATTAACTCTCAGATTGCCAGAAATGCTTTTTTAAGTATCAAGAGTATCTAAATAACATGTTAAGGCTCTAATAAATAATAAGACATCTGTATGTAGAAATTTTTAAGTTCCATAAGCAAAAATTAACATTAAAGCAAACATACTCAGTTTTCTCTTAATCAGTAAATGATTATACAATTTATGAATTATCTCTTATTTCTATTCCTATTACCTCCTTTAGGCCACTTCACTGCTCCTTAGCACTTGAGAGTGCTCAGAAAAAGGAAAATCAGATCATTCTTTTTGTTTTGTTTGGTTGGGTTTTTGTTGTTGTTTGTTTGCTTGTTTTTAGTTTTCTGAAATAAAGTCTCACTGTGTAGTCCATGCTGACCTCGAACTTGTGCCTCAGCCTCCTAAGGCTGAAATTATAGGGATGCACCATCACACCAGACTTCAATCACCATTTTAAACAATCTTTTAAAAGGTTTGGTAGTGGAGAACCGAAGGAGTTGCTGGTTAAAAAGAGTGAGCTTCCTATGAATCTTTTTATCTAAGTCTCTGTTTCTCATTGACTGTGGAAGGTTGAAATTATCTGGTTTTCTCAGTACCTCTTAATATCTTTGAATGTGTCACACATATTATGCAGATGATCAAGTGAAATTTTAAAACACTTTAAATTTTAAATTTCTTTTTATTTTTGTGGTATGTTGTCACAAGCTCTGTAACTATACTTACAGAGTTTTTATAAACCACTATAAATTGTTTTCTTGATTTTGCAGTTGAGGCATTTAGGAAATGATGAAGTCCACATTGTTTGGTCAGAGCATACCCGAGACTACAGGAGAGGAATCATTCCTACTGAATTTGGTGATGTCCTTATTGTAATATATCCAATGAAAAATCATATGTTTAGCATCCAGATAATGAAAAAGCCAGAGGTAAGAGTTCCGTAATTTGCATATTAACAATAGATTTTTGAGTTCTGTATGAGCATACAAATTCCTTGTATCTTATAGAAGAAAAATTGGATCAAGCATCAAATTGTGCTGAGAAAACAAAACACAGGCTCTGGTAGCTGTGTACATTATGTTAAACCTCGTTTGGAAGAACTAAAATGGTAAATAACAAGAAATTGGTCGACCAGGAGATGGCCAGGGTATAGCCAGAATGAAAGTTTCTTTGTACTCAGCTCAAAAAAGATGTCTTTTATTAAAAGAATGATTACAGTTTCCTAAAAGATACAGTAAGAAGTATTCCTTCTCTACAGAATAAGAACATATTCGTGTGTTACCTAATAACCCCATAAAGAAAAAGAAACAGATACTTCTGTTACCTTTCCTACAGTTGGATATCTCATATATCATAGGGTTCTAACAACTATTGCAGAAATATATTTTCAAGATAGTAAAAGTTTTGTAATTTTACATTGTGTTCCTTTTAAAAGCTGAATTCTTTCAGTGAAGACCTACTTTTTGACAATCAGAAGCTTCAGATGATTCATTAAATTCAGTTAAGTTTTCAATGTGTGAATTTTGCCAGTAGCCAAAGGGTTTTTTCCTAAGATTGGCCTAAACCATATGTCAGCATATTATGGTTTAGCACCTGATATTATACAATCCACAAGCTAAGGATTTTTTTGTTGTTGTTAAAGAATTTTTCTTTTTTTTTTTTGGCGGTACCAGGGATTGAACTCAGGTCCTTGTTCTTCCAAGATGGGCATGGTACCACTTGAGCTAAACCCCCACCCAGCCCAGAATTTTTCATTGTTAAAAACAATGAAAACAGGCTAGAGATTTAGCTCAGTGGTTCCGGTGCCTGCCTCACAAGCACAAGGTCCTGAGTTTGATCCTGGTAACTACATACAACAATGCTGGGCATGAAGACTCACGCCCACTAGCAATCAGTACCATGTACCACAGTGCTGGGCATGGTGGCTCATGCCTGTAATCCCAGCACTCAGGAGGCAGAGACAGGAGGATTGCTGAGTGCGAGGCTTGCCTGGGCTACATAGTGAGCTCAGGACCAGCCTGAACTGCAAAGCGAGACTCTGTCTCAAAAAAAAAATTTTTTTTTAAAAACTGAAAATTATACAGCAGAGACAATATATGCCTATAAAGCCTAAAACACTTGCTGGGTTACCCATAACTTATTTCCTTGCCTTCAGCTATTACTTATATCAATAATATTCAAATGAAACTATCTCTCTGGGTGCATGCTGGGGGTTCAGGTTAAGGCCTAACACTGAGGCAAGGGCACTAGGCCAAAATCAGACCCCCCCAGCCCTAAATAGAATAACCTGAAATTTCCAGGCACCTGATAAAAATGACATTTAAATACCAAAACATAGATGTTTTTTATAATAAGTCAGATGAGAATTTTATGTTCTGTGGTAAAACTTGTATTTCACAAAATAATGAAAAACTTAATTTTCTGCTTATAAGAATGTGTATCTTTCCTGTGTTTGTTCATTAGAGAAAAAGGAATTTATTTCCATTTTTGGATCTTACTAAAAATTAATTTTGGGCTGGAGATTTAGCTCAGTGGTTCTGGCGCCTGCCTAGCAAGTGCAAGGTCCCTGGTTCAATCCCTGGTAACCACATACAATAAAACCAGGCATGGTGACTCATGCCCAATCAGTACCACATACCACAATGCTGGGCGTGGTGGCTCATGCTTTAATCCCAGCACTTGGGAGGCAGAGGCAGGAGGATTTCTGAGTTCAAGGCTTGCCTGGGCTATATAGTGAGTTCAGCGCCAGCCTGAACTACAGGTGAGACCCTGTCTCTCTCAAAAAAAAATTAATTTTGCCAGGCGTGGTGGCTCACACCTGTAATCCCAGCATTTGGGAGGCAGAGACAGGAGGATTGCTGAGTTCGAAGTTTGCCTGGGCTACATAGTGAGCTCAGGGCCAGCCTGAACTACAAAGCGAGACAGTGTCTCAAAAATTTATTTTATTGGTACACTTTTGACATACATAAACATCACACCCATTGTTGGATTTTTGTTTACAGTTGAAAGTACAAAAATTTGAAAATTGGCAGGACATATAAATCATTTAGTCAGTTACATGAAGCACATAATTTAAATGGATGTCCTATGGATCTTTGACATTTTTTATTGTCCTAGTTTGAATAATCCATCATAAAAATAATTGAATTTGAATAATCCATCATAAAAATAATTGAATTTGAATAATATTTTTGCTAAAGGAAAAACTAAAGAAGTAGGAGTACTTTTGCATGCAGGATGTCTTAATTACTCTTATTTTATAGTTTTTCTGCTATTTGAATATGAAATTATGTTCTAATTTCTTTATCAGGTTCCCTTCTTTGGTCCACTCTTTGATGGTGCTATTGTGAATGGGAAGGTTCTACCCATTATGGTTCGAGCAACAGCTATAAATGCAAGCCGTGCTCTGAAATCATTGATTCCATTGTATCAAAATTTGTATCCTTTTTTTAATTATATGGCTTCCACTATAATATATGTCTATTTTCCAAGATAAGTATTTCTTAAGTGTTAAGACTTTTGAATGTCTGTTTATTGGTAAGTAGATGTAGAGTTCCTTCCAAATGACTGATTTGCGTGATGTATTTGGTTTTACATACTTTTAATCAGTACTAGTATTATGGCTAATTAACTACAGTTGCATTATTTTCTGTTCTAGAGATATGGAAATAACCAGAACTGTCTTTGGGGGCCAGAGGTTTAGCTCAGTGGTTCCAGCGCCTGCCTGGCAAGTGCAAGGTCCCTGGTTCAATCCATGGTAACCACATACAACAATACCGGGCGTGGTAACCCAGGCCCACCAGCAGTTAGTACCACACACCACAATGCCAGGCATGGTGGCTCACGCCTATAATCCCAAAATTCAAAAGGCAGAGGCAGGAGGATTGCTGAATTCCAGACTTGCCTGAGCTACATGGTAAACTCAGGGCTAGCCTGAACTACAAAGGAGACCCTGTCTCAAAAAACAAAACAAAACTGTCTCTGGGCAGAGAACTCAAGTCTAGTTTGAAAAATACTGTTTTCCATTTTGCTTTTAAAAGTATATTTAGCGTGTATACCAATAAGAGCTTCTCAGCTAAAAGAGATGTTGCTGTCAGCAAACACTTGTGACAAATGTGATGATTTAACCAGTCTTGAAGGACAAGGACAAATGAGAATTAAACAGATTGGTGAGGTTAAGAAAAACTTTCTTAATAGGGAACATTGTAAACAAAGACATGGAGGGTTGGGAAGGCATAGGATGCTAAAGAACACAGCTTCTGGAGCCAGACTATCTGGACTCAGATGCTGGCCTGTTTAGCTGTGTGTCACTGGGCACCATATTTAGCTTCTCTGAGCCTTGATGTTCTTACCTATAAAACATGAATGATATATGTAGCTCTTGGAGTAATAAGAAATAGTACTTATATGTAAAGCCCTTGAAATAGTACATAGCACAAAATAGGCCCAAGGAGGGCAGGAGATTTAGCTCAGTCGTTCTAGTGCCTGCCTAGTAAGTGCAGGGTCTCTGGTTCGATCCCTGGTAACCACATACAGTGCTGGGCGTTGTGGCTCACGCCTGTAATCCCAACTCTTAGGGTGGCAGAGGCAGGAGGATTGCTGAGTTCGAGCCTTGCCTGGGCTACACAGTGAGCTCAGGGCCAGCCTGAACTACAAAGCAAGACCCTGTCTCAAAAAAAAAAAAAAATAGGCCCAAAGGATTTTCTGATATTCCTTTCTGAAGCAATTCATGTTTTCCATACTTTTTCTATATGATTAGAAATATTTTGTTAGTTTTCTTTTATATAATAAACTATAAATGTTAAGATTTTAAAAGAAGGCTTGGGCCGGAGGATTAGCTCAGTGGTTCCGGCGCCTGCCTCACAAGCGCGAGATCCAAGGTCCTGAGTTCAATCCCCCGAAACCACAAATAATGCTGGGCGTGGAGACTCATGCCCACCAGCAATCAATACCACATACCATAGTGCCGGGTGTGGTGGCTCACACCTGTAATCCCAGCACTTGGGAGGCAGAGGCAGGAGGATTGCTGAGTTGGAGGCTTGCCTGGGCTACATAGCGAGCTCAGGGCCAGCCTGAACTGCAGTGAGACCCTGTCTCAAAAAAAAAAAAAAAAAAGATTTTAAAAGAAGACTTTAAAAAATGTACTCCACATCAAATGGTTTTATAACTTGGTAATCTGCCATGTACATTTTCTTCTTTGATGAAATCTGCTTAAGCGCTCTTATTCTTATGTAATTTCTCTGCATTCCGACACTCTGAAATAGAATTACAAATAGATCATGGTATGTTAAATTGATAAAGCATAACTACATTTATTACAAGTGAATCATAGTATGTTGCATTAATATAGCTTAATAGCATATAGTATTTTTTATTTGTGATATATCTTTAAGTTAAAAACTAAAATTTAAAATTGTCATTTTAGTAAAATGATAAGAGTTCAAGACCCTTGAATTGTTAAAAATATCATTTGGAATGAATGCCTGTCTGTTGTCCCAGGCATTTGGGCCGATGAGGTACAAGGATTACTGGAGCCTGAGACTTTAAGAGCAGCCTATACAGAGAAATCCAGTGGAGATGTCCCAATTGGGAGCAAATTGCAATGGGCAAGTTTAGTGAGTAGTTTAGACCTAGAAAAAAATGAGTTTGTTTTTTAAATCACTTGTCTTTGTGAAGTTGGCAGGTTGTTTGTGAAGATTGTTTTGAAATTATGCAGTCTGTTTATTGCTTGGCAGTATTAAGGACAAATTATTCAAAAAGACCCTTCAGAGTTTTTCTGAACCCTGCTGAGCTTACTCAAAAATAAGAGTTATTTCCATTACTTTTGGGGCCCAAAATCTTAAAAGTTGCTTCACACAGATGTGACTGATTCATCAACCCATCATCACAGTTTTTCATTTTTAAAATCTACATACCACATACCTTTTCTGGAATTTGAAATCTACTCTCCAGATATATTATCTTTATCCTTTGTAAAAAATATGTTACTTAGTGACAAATTCTCACTTTCCCAATCTACTTTTTCCAAATTTGAATTCTAATTTTCAACTCATTTTAATGCTTTCATAAAAGCCTTATACTCTTTATCTATTTTTTGGAGAATACTTTTCCATTTATTGTCTCTTGCATATATCTCTAGAAAGGAAGCTAATCTTACATGGAATAGGTAGATTACTACCCATAAAATAATTTTATCCACATAAAATTTGCTTCATCAAAGATGGGACCTCTCTGCCTCTCTCACAGTTCACTTGTTAGGCCCTCTCACTGAGCCCAAGTCAGAATCTTTAAATCTCACTTTCTTCGTCTGTAGAACGTTGCTAATACCCATCTCAGAATTGTTGTGAAGATTAAATAAGAGGATGAATTTGGATGTGTTTAATAGATGTAAGTTGAATTACTTTGTGCAATAATTGTTATATGTAAAGATTTCAGGCAATATAAGACAACTCTACACAACACCAAGTAATTACCTACTCCTAGTTTGATTTTTATGTTTGGTTACTTAGTTGATTGGTTGGGTTCAAGTAGCAGGCCTACTTCATAACATTTTAAGTAGTTAATCATGTTGAGAGGTTAGTGATACCACATTGGAGAAAATTGTAGGTTGAGAGATAGTTTTATTTGAAAATAGTAAATATGCATATAAATCTGAAAGTTTTCTACCAAGAAAATCATTTGCAGAACACGTAAAAGTGAAAACCTTCAGATCAAACAAATTTTTCTTGAATTGGAACTTTAATTTAGAAACTGCAGTATAGGATATTGTTTCTTCTATTTCACTTAGTTCTGCATTTCTCAGTATCCACGTACTAAAATTCAACCATCTGTGATGGAAACCACTTGAAATTTTTTCTTGTCATTATTCCCTAAATGATACAATATAATAACTATTTACATATCACTTATATTAAGTAATCTGGAGATGATTTAAATAAATTATTCAGGATGATGTATATAGTTACACATAAATATTCCATTATTTAATATAAGAGACAGATTTGGGTGTCTCCATTAGTCTTGGAACCAATTCCCCACAAATATGGAAGATGACTATCCTATTGCTTCTGTTTCTGAGAACCTGCAACCATGAATATATACCCTAACTTTTGAAAAACTATATAAATTCACATTTTAAAAGAAACATATATATGAGTAGGTCATATTTAACACACCTTCAAAAGTGATAGAATATTTTAGAATCAAAACAATTGTTTTAATTTTTTTAAAGAATAGAGTCATGATGACTATGGCTATACATTAATGTTGTAGAATTATTCCTAATATAGCAAATACACAACAAAACCCCAATATTCTTTGCAGCTAACTAATAAATGATAGCTAAGATCAAAGTTGAACTACCTCTCCTACCTAATGGTTACCTAGAATCTGCTAAGCTTTCCTCCCCAGTGTTGCAATTCAGTTCTAGCTGCATGGTCAAACTAACAAATTGAGCTTAATGGGGGAAAAAATGTACCAAGCTGACAAAATCAGGTTGCATGAAAATGCTTTTCAAGTACAAGTAGTACAAGAGATGACAAGTGAAGTGAAGGAGGTTTCAAAGCTTAAAGACAGTCATCAATACTGACAGATTACTGTAATTCTGGCTGCCAGGATGATCGATTTAGGCAGCATATGACAATCAATATTGTCCTCATTTAGTGAACAACATTAGCTTCATAGTTACAGAAGATGTTCCCAGGATAAAAATTAAACTGTATTTAATGATCATAAATAGCACAATTTATGCTATGGAATCTTAGTGGATATTTTTATTGAGCATAAAATAACTGGCCCAGAAGTATAACAGAATTTATTACATATTTTACAGTTTTATTTTTTATGAACACTACAGTATTATAACTCTAGTGATTTTCAGAGCCTATTTGTCTTTCAATTGCTGTTGTAAATCATTTTATGTGTAGCAGTGTGTTTTAGAATGCATGATTTTTTCCTTAATGAAAACTTACTTTGGATTTATTAAAAATTTGATATGTTTTTATTTAAAATGAAAAAATTTGTGTATTTTAACATCAAAATACAACTACTTATGGGCCAGAGATTTGGCTCAGTGGTTCTAGCG
>PVIC010016011.1:0-34362 GCA_004025085.1 Thryonomys swinderianus | reverse complement strand
AAAAAAAAAAAAAGAACAACAACAACAACAAAACAAACAAAAAAACAAAAACAGGAATACAGTGGTGTCTCCAAATATCTCAGGCATTTTGCAATTTGAATGTTACTGCAATTAACAACAGCAACAAAAAAACAGTGGGTAATAATCATCAAATTAAGGTGATGTCTGAATACCACCAGATTTTCATCTGCAGGAAATGACTAAATTTAGGAATTAAGTGCAAATTAGCATGAATAGCCCAGTTTCTGAGAGGTTTATCTCAATTTTTCTATGTGTGCTATCCCAACATCAGGATTTGTAAAGGAGTAGAAGGCAGGGTTGTAAAATGTGGCATGTGGGCATCTGGTTTCCTTCAGACATCTATTTCAAATCTTCAACACAGGGTTCAATTTGTCCAGCGCAATGTACTATAAAAGTGGTGCAGATCTCTTGCTCAACCTCATACATTTTTGTTTGTTTGTTTGAGACAGGGTCTCGCTTTGTAGTTCAGCCTGACCGTGAGCTTGCTATGTAGCCCAGGCAAGCCTCGAACTCAGCAATCCTTTTGCCTCTGTGTTTGGAGTGCTGGGATGACAGGTGTGAGCCACTATGCCCAGCACTGTGATATGTGATACTGATTGCTGGTGGGCGTGAGTCACCACGCCCGGTATTGCTATATGTGGTAACTGGGGATTGCACTTGCTAAGCAGATTCTAGAACCACTGAGCTAAATCTCCAGCCCTGACCTCATGCATTTCTTGAAAATGATTCTGAGACCTTTTGTCTGGAAACAAGATACAATAAAATTCATTCACAAAACAGTGCATCTCAGAGTAGTGATTATAAAATTTCAGAGACCAAGTCCCCAAAATTCAATCCAGAACCCACTTATTTATTGTAGTGTCAATACTGCACCTAAACCTGAATGGTGAAATTTTAGTTTACAAGAATTAACTCATGCACTGAGATCTTTTAACATAAAATCACAAAGTCACACATTCCATAGGTTTGCCAGAAGTGCTCTGGGACATCTTATAAGTATAGGCTTCACATTTTCTGTTATTTAATTATGTACACATATCTACTTTCTAATTTACTCTGTTCATTTATTTTAACATGTTCTTAAATTCTTCACATCTATCTTCTCACTGCATAGATTTTAATCAGTTGCTTGTTTATTCCCACTTTTATTTTCTTACCTTTTATATATTTGCTTTGGATTTCTTTCTGTTAGTATCAATGGCTAAACTACTTTGGGATCTTATCTTTTTACTTATTTCTTTTTATTTTATATGATTTCATGCATGTTTTTTTGCTCAGAAAGTATTTTCTCATTTGTTCATGGACAAGGCTGGGGTCCACTTTTGTTCCTCCAGCTGATTCTCTTTGGTGGCCGGGATGCTGTGCTTTTGGAACCACTTTTGAATGATTTCTTAAATAATTTCAGATCGCTAAAAGAATGCACATTTAGGTTTTCAATACGCAGCCCTACTCTGGTTAGGAGTGTTGGCAGAAGACTATACTTTCATTCAAGTGTGCAGCTAAGAAGGCAGGATGCTGCAGGAGTTTGCTAGCTTTGTTTTTCCACTTCAGACTGAAAGAGTTGCATTTTCTTCTTCCTTGGTATCGTTTGCCCAAAGGTTTCTGTCAGCAGGTGTCTTCTGGGCAGCTCGTGGTCAGTTTGCATCCAAGAGTTTTCTCTTATTTTTCTGAGATCTGTGTCTGTATAATTGGTGAAGAGAGAGACTGGTGTATTTTACCCTGTATTTTCAGGTGTTCTGTAGGTGGAAGTTTTCAGAAATATAGTTTGGTATTTTTCTGGAGTCTGTAAATCCCACTGATGTCTAAGTTTAAAGGTTGTGGATGAGAAGTTGGCTCCTGTGCTGATATTTTTTTTTTCTTTTAGGTATATATATATAAAACTTCCCTCATATATATTTTACTTTATCATGTAGGTTCATAAATTTCACCAAGATACAAGGAATTTTTTTTTTAAAGTTAGCATATCTGACATTCAAACTTTTAAATCTGAAAACCTAGCTTTATTATAGTGGAAAATTAACTTTGGGGATTTTATTTCCTTATTTCTTCTATGTATGACTTCTGATCAAGACTTTTTTAATTGAATTCTTTTTTTTTTTTTTTTTTTTTTGAGACAGGGACTCGCTTTGTAGTTCAGGCTGGCTCTGAGCTCACTATGTAGCCCAGACAAGCCTCAAACTCAGCAATCCTCCTGCCTCTGCCTCCCGAGTGCTGGGATTACAGGCGTGAGCCACCACGCCCAGCAGACTTGTCATTCTTCATGGCAGAGTAATACTTCATTTAATTAAACAAAACAAAACAAAACATCTTTTTAAAATTTATTTATTTTTTATTTTTTATCCAGTCTTCAGTTGATGGGCATTTGGGTTGTTTCCACGGATGAGCTATCAAAAACTGAGCTATTATGAACATGGGTGCACATATGTCTTCACAATATGATATCAAGACTTTTCTTCAAGAAATGATCATTTTGATAATCCCATTTATTATATCCTATTCAATTTATGCTTTAGTATCTATTCACTTGGATCTAAAAAAAAATTTTTCTAGAGTAATCCTCCATTTTACAACATTGGTTTTCTGGTTTACAGGCTATTTTCCACTAAATTACTATTTTAGTTTTTCACTAGACCTGTTCTGTCATCTCGTCTCTTCTGTAAAATTTCCATGGCATCTTGCAGAAGGTAGTTTTCTGAGGCATGTTTTCATAACTTTCCCAAATTGCCTTTCCTGGTGCTTTCCTTGTCACTTCCATGGTCCTGAGATCGAAATGTCACACTCACTTTAATCCTTAAAATTAGTGTCCCTTTGTATACTTCATCTTTCACTATCACACAGCAACTTTGTGATTATAATTCTCCAGTCAATTTCTAATGTTGAAATAATATTCCCTTTGTGATCTTGTATTCTAGAGAAATTAAAATTCCTACCACCACTTGTTTTGGTTTTGGTGGTGGTATTATTGGTGTCTTTGTTTTAATATTATAAACACATTAAAGGTTTCTGAGATTAAATAATCAGGTTGGGGCATCTAGCTCAGTTGGCAAGTACTTGCTCTGTATGTGCAAGTCCTTGGGTCTAGTCCCAAGCACTTAAAACAGTCAACAAAGCAGATAATTTATTGTGCTTTTCCTCCCAAATATTTTAAAGCAGTATTTTTGAATATTTACCATCAATGTGTTTGAGAACCTCATTTTCTCTTGGAAGAAGAGGAAAAACTTTAAAATCACTACATGTACAGTATATAACACACCTGAATTCTTTTTCATCCCCTTCTCCCCCTACACCACTATATCTTGGTCCCCTTCCTTTTTTGAAAGGGTCTGAGAAGTTATCAAGATTGGATTCTTCTTTCATCCCATGAGTATAGAATTTTAAGCTATAAATATTAATTTATCATTTGAGTGTTATTCAGATACTGTTTGTGGATAATTCCTGAAGGAGTGGGTGCATGTATTAGTGCATATATGTATTGCAGATATATCTATATATACTTTAAGTTTAAAACCCAATTGTTTAATTTGGGAAAGATTTCATTGACCTGATATTGTTTTAACTAGGTATTTCTTCAGTGTCTCCATTAGGGTAATATTTAATTATATTCCTCAATTTATGATCCTCAGGAAGATGGCCACAGTAATGTTTGACATCTAATGGGGAGTTTGTGAACAGAATCCAAATTTTACCTACGGTAACCAACAGAATTGTTTATAAGCAGAGTGATGAACATAGTACTATGTGTATCTGTGTCCATGTATAAATGAACATATTTATTTAGACATGTAAATATATTAGAAAAATTCACATGAAATCAAATAGGTTACCTGCAGAAAAAGAATTAAAAGGGTAAAAGTACATTGTTAAGTCTATAGATATCACAGGCATTCTCTATTTTCATAGATATAATGATCAGAAGTTCTTAAGCCATGAAGGAAACAATGTTTTATATTTATATTATTTAGAGTTTTTATTTCATAGATTGAAGATGGAATGCCAAAAATTGTAATATGCCATTCCCCAAAAAGGTGAGTTTTGCTTGGTTGGTTGTTACTGTAATGGTGGGAAGAAGAGTAGATACAGACAGCAGGATGAGAAAGTGTTTCAGTGCTTTGTTAGGCTGCTGTGGCATCACGTACAGTTGGAATTTGATTCTCATCGAACACAGCACATACACCTTTGCTTTGTCTTCATCCCCATTCCATGCAGGTTTGGAGAATGGAATCAAACCACACTCTGCAGTTGAATACAGGGGTTATTCTTTAGTTCAGTAGGTGTGTGTTCTGAAAACAAAATGAGAATGAAGAAACACCAGTGATGTCCTCAGGATAAGAGAAGATCTGCCTGGACACTAACTGTGACTCCTTTATCCTGTTTGCTGCTTACCTAAGTATTTGGTGTATATATTAGATTTTCTACCATTCACAAAAGTGAAAAGGATGAAAGATGAATTTTTGTAGTATTTTGGATTTCATTCATTGACATAATCAGTAAATAAATCTGACACATTGCAACACACACACATACACACACACACACACAAAACCATATTGGTTCCTGAGGATATTTTGATAGGATTTAGAGTGTTTAATAGAGTCAATTTAATTTTAAGCATAATTTCCCTTCATTTCTGATCTATCAGACTTATTTGATATGATATAGATTTCAAAATAGTTTTTCATTGAAATTCATAATGATTACAAAATGGAAATGAAATTGATATAAACTGGCATGTAATAGAAATGTGTGCTTAAAAGAATACTTCAAGATAATTTCTTTTAGGTTTTATAATATTTGAATTATTAGGTACAAAATGTAATTGTGTCACAGTTGCTTATTAAGGACCCTGCCAGCTATCTAATTTCTGTTACTTTATAAATAACCAATAATCCTTGCAAACATGTTAAAGTTTAAATCATCTATCTGTAGTTTCATAAAAATAAAGCTCTCTGAAACATAATGGCTTAAAAAAACATTATTTTAATATCCTTATTTTGTGGCTGCAGAATGAAGCCTGGTTCTGGTGAGAATATTTTTACTTCAACAAAGCATCAGCAGTGATTGCTCAACAGTTTCTAATTGTTGGTCTTGATGGTCCAAATCATCTTCCCTCATAAATGGCTCTTAAGCAGGCATGGTTGGAAATCTGGGTTCCCTTCTTTTTCACTGTGTAGTCTTGTCATCTCATATGTTCTTATAGTTGTGCTTCTTACAGGGAAGCTGTGGCTCTCTACACAAGTGTTTTAAGAAACCCAGGCAGGAGCTATAGGCCTCTGTGGTACTCACCCTCAGAAGTCTTAGTGCAACAGTACTGACACATCATATTAATTAAGCTAGTCATTGAGACTAGTCCAGGCTGATACGAGAGATATTAAACTGTACCTTTCATTAGAAATGTCACTGCATATGAAGTTGCCTTTAGACTGCTACCACTTTATTTATTTTTTGTATCAAGGATTAAACTTGAGACCTTTCAATTGTGAGGCAGGCACTGGAACTAAGCTAAATTTCCAATTCCTGCTATAACTTTGTTTGATCCTTTATTCTAGGAACGTTTTTAGGACATCCTAGAGATGCAAATATGTTTCATGTTCCTGACAGAAACTTTAAAAATAAATATTTTCTAGAAATAATGTACAGTTGGCACTTCCAAGCACCAAAACAATAGATGAAGTTCAAAATATAATGCTTTTCTGAGGCTGCAGACATCATTTGTTAAAGAAAATAAAATTTTAAATTTTGGGGTAAGAAAAGCTAGGGAAGGAAAAGTGAATAGAAAAGCAGTTGTCATGGTGAATCTGAAATACATAATGGACGGAGAGAGGGAAGAGGTAAATTAAGACATCATGAGATTAAACTCAGCAGTAGCAGAAAATTAGATCCAAACCTACTCATCTGCTGCTTGGAAACTGTAGCCAATTCATTTCTTAAGAGTAAGAATTATTTTCCTAAGCAAGAACAAGAGTTGTAGAGCTTGGATATAGTCAGGCCCTGCAATTCATTTGTTATTTGTAAATTTTACTTGGCATTTTAGTATTTTTGAGTCATAATTTATATTGTCTCAATAACAGTAAAACTAGACTATGGATTCAGAAGTTGGCATTTCAGTCTGGACTATAGATTCTGGGTCCAAGTTCATTTAGATGAGATGCTCCCAACACCAAGAGAGAGTTTGTTAAGATTGAGGCATATAAGACTAGAAACTGAGTGGTATCTAGCAGTCAAAAATAAGTCACACAAAGCTAACAGCCATTGAACATGAGGTGTTACCTTGATCCAGAAAACATACACATTCCTTTATCTGAGTATGTCAATATTAAAGTGAAAAAGAGGGAAATGTAGGTTCCTGTAAGGCTCAAAAGCCATGCAGCCTTGATTAATCCTTCTAGCTATCTTCTCTCCTATCTAAACTGCTGTTTCCATTCTTGGCAATATAGACCACCAGAAATGAACACAAGATGGTCCCTAAACTATTTTTCTTGCCACAGACATAGGGCAGATGGTCAGGGCCCTCTCAAGTAACAGGCAGAGGGACTGCAGCTTCATTTTGGTAGAACATGTTTAAATTGACAGGTCATGTTAAGAAGCACCTTTGTAAAACTTGTTTAGGGACAACAAAAGAGCTAAAATTTTTAATTGTATTCATTCAGTTAGCTTATAAATAATGAGGATACTATGTGACAGGTTTAATTATGCATTCCAATGACTAATTTGGTGAAATGTTTCTGAATACAACTCTAACATTTAGAGTTGTGCCACGTGTCAACTGTCATAGTGAAACAATGCACTAGATTTGCCTTACATAGTTGAGTCATGGAGGACATTTTGTTTCCTGGTTGGTGAAATTCTTAGGGAACAATTGATTTTATTGGACCTATGAATATTATGCTAAATCTAATATAAAAGGCAGGATGTTGGGTGTTTAATTAAATGGTACTCTGGAATTTTGATGGAACTTAGAAGATACTGTGGGACAATAAAGAACTACAAATATTAAAGTGGCTAAGAATCATCAGGTAGATAAGTCAGATCACAAAATGAGAGATTTTCCAACCATATCTTTTATCAATAATGTGTGAAAATTTTCTTTATAACCACAAAATTTCTTATTTTATTTCCTTCAAAAGATTTAAATAGCATAGAGATAGGTGTTCAATTCAAGGACTTTCTTTTCTGTGAACACTTAATTATTTCACTTGCTTAAATTTATTTAATAATTTAAAGTTTATAACTTGCCTATAAACTTTCTAATTAACATATTTAGAACATTCTTTTAATAGACATTTCTGATCTTATAGATAATAAAACACAGAGGACAAATTCAGCGCTTAATATCACAGAGATAGGCTGCAGACGTATTCAGAATAAAGTCAGATGTAATTTAATCAAAGGTAGGAATTTATGAGTTTACCCTCTGATATTTATTCTAAGATCCTGAATTTAGCTATTTGTGGAGTAGGTTCTTGTATAAGTTATGCCATTTATTTAAATAAACAGAAGTTCTCATAGTTTTGAATAAGAGAACAAAAAAAAAAAAGAGTAGAAATGCCTTCTTTCCTGACATTTTAGAGCTACCTTTCAAATTCTCTACCACATCATCTAATCAGAGTTGAGATGCAACAAGTAGCACAGATTTAGTCAAGCAAGTGTATCTTTTTTGTAACCTATGTATTGCTCTCAATTGGGCAGGAAAAAGGCAGCTCACTCCGGTTATTCCCACAGATGAAAGAAGTGAAAGTAGCTAAAGGGGTTTGAGAGATCAATAGCCAAATAGGGGAAGGTGAAGTAATTTGAAACCACTGAGTGACCTGCACCAGAGATTCACCCAGAGACAGAATGAAGGTATTTGAAATTTCTGTCTAGTAATTTTTGACGGTACCTTTTACATATAAAATATCATGTAATTTTCAGGAACATAGAGCAGACTGGAGCAATTATGGTAAGCAAATATGAGACAAAATAAGTACATGTTAATAGGTTATATCGTGTAGATTAAAAATCATGGCCCATTGTCTAACAAAGATTCAATGGCTAGAACTTGTTTTATGTGTAGGATTCACTTAAATCAATAGCTTTAAAAAAATCTTTTGATTGAATCTGGTTGAATTCTACCTTGTCCTTTATATAACAGGAGATGATATTTTAAGCCATATTAAAACAATCACTGTGCTTTTAGGAAATACTCATAGCTAAAGCCTGCTTTTGTTTATCATTTATACCTGATGACCTTAATCAACAGTTCTCCATGGATTTGGTACTTCCGGAATGGGGAAAGAAGGAGTTATGTCCTCTGGCACATAATTAACCATCTTCACAAAGAAGTATGATTTTCTTCAGTGAGTGAGATGGAGAAAGGTATACCTCTAGATATAAAGATTATGATGTAAGAGCTAACAGAATATTTAAAGTTCAAAGTATGAAAGACCAATGCCAGAGTAAGACAACTATACAGCAGTATGTGGCAATGTTCAAGGCTGTAGGATTTCAATGGAAAGACTGCATATCAGGTTCATTTACTGAATTTAAGAAAGTAATTGTCCTGATTAAAAAAAAAGCACAGTTCTCATATGGAAGGATAAAGATAGGTGAAAGGAAAGAAAGACACAACCATCCATCATTCACTATTTGTTTCCTTCTCTGTGTATTTAAAACCTGACCTTAAGGTTCTTATCTACTCAGTTTACACAGAGTTCTAAGGATGCAAATACATTTATATTACACTGTGGTACACTGACATTCATTTTTTATGAATGAGTAGAAATGATTGCTAATTAAGATGTCCTCTTTCAGAAAAAGCCATAGACAGGCAATTTTTCCTGCATATTGACAACCCTAAAACTTTTCAGCTGTAGTCCATTTTATAATCTATTATACATACAGCCATGAGGTCTTCATCCATTAAGAGAAGACATTGCTCTGTTCAGCACATATTTTTTTTTTTTTCTGGAAGGTTTGTAACTCCATCACAGCCCAATTTTCTTCCAAGCCTTTCCAAATTTTTCTATTTGGGTCTATTTAATTCCTAAACAAAGAATAATATAAAAGCAACCTCAGATGAGCAGAAATTTATTTTAAAAATATTCAAAGCAGAAAAAAATTATCTTCTAGTAGTAAATTCAATGGGATGTAAAAAGTGAAGAATCATACAAGTAGTCAAAGATAATGGTAAATAGGACTAACATAGTAATATAGCAGATCTATTTGTCAAACATTCATTTAAATTTAATTGGTCATTGTAAACCAATCTTATTAGCCTTAAATTGTAAAATTATAAATTCAATTCTCTGTGTAGCACATTAGACAATCCATACCAAATAGGCTTACTTTCCCACATTTTTCCCACCCTAAATTTGAACTTTATGTGTGAATTTTTGTCTTTAAATGTAAAGAAGGGAAATCTGAAGTTTTCTCCTAGATATTCATGTATAGTGAAAAAAATCAATCAGAAAATTGTTCCTTTTTGCACTACTAATTTTAATTTTCAACTTAAAAAACTACCAAGCAACCATTTAAAAACTCCATAATAATTTCTTTTGAGACATATACTTTGAGGAACACTGAATGTTGGTTAACTTGATATATGGAGTTTGGGTAGCTAAGGATTGCTTTATGCATGCAGTGTTTGAAAAGTCTAAATGGTCAATTTTTAAATTCATAGTTGGAGTCTAATCTTTATGTCCTATAAGAAATTTTTCACAGGTAAAAAAGGGCCTAAATAAAGAGAATATGTAAGATATCTTTGTTCTAATATTTTAGCTCAAGACAGAGTGAGAGACAACTCTGAGAATTGAGTTTTCTCATACAAATGCTTTGATCAAGAAATAAGTTATTATGAATTCCAGAAGATTGACTAGCGTAGTGAAGACTCCAAAGACTGAAACATGTGATTGGCAATAAGGTGTTTATCTTCTGAAAGTGATAAAATTAAACAGAAACTATTCCTTCTTTGATGGAGCTTGGGATGGAGCTTACAGGACATGGAAAGAAAATGAGATTTACTGGGTGCATTGCCAGCTCTTGCATAAGCCCAGTCGGAGGCCCCAGGGAAGGTGGAATTTAGAGGGTACTGCCAGGTTACTGCTGGGTCATGGATCATTGGTGGAAATGTATGTTCTTCTGGGCTCCACTCTTCCCTGTGTCTGCACCCCTCACTACAAAAAAATAAGCCAGTCCTGTTGCTGAAATTCAGCGAGAATACCAAGATAAAATAAGGTAGCAAAATCATGAATCAACCATGGGGATTCTACTGACAGGTTCATAACCAAGTACAGCACACATTGATCTTCATGCCAGATAGATTTCTATTGCTGCATCAGAAAGAAATTCATATATGGGTTTACTGTCTGCTGAGATGGATATAAAACTGTGCATTACTCAGATACAGTGAAGTTAAGATTTTGTTTTGCTTTCAGACTAGAAGGTGAAAGAAAAAGAATCACCTGATAGCCATGGAAGTGAGAGCCTATGGCAAATTACCCACAGTGTCTTCTGTGGATACAGCTCATAATGTAGCTTCTTCTGTCATTGTTTATTTAGATTAAAAAGTATATTATCCCAAGGTATAAGAGATGTGAAGATCCATCTTGTTTAATTGCTCTATTCTAGCAGATGGACATTTTTCTTTCCCATTAGGGCATGTATTTTATTGTCTTCCTGAGGATGCAATTGTGCCATTTTTTTCTTAACTGAATTTAGGGTTCACAGCAATATAGAGCAGAAGTTGAGTATATTCTCATACACTGTCTGCCTCACACATTCATGGCCTTTCTCATCATCAATAGCTTTCCAGCTGACCGAGATATTCATTATAATAAAAAGACTCATATTGATACTACAGTATTAATAAAACCCCATAGATTATCATAGGATTTGTCGTTGGTGTTATACATGCTTGGAGTATTTTTGAAAATTTTGTAGTGCTTTTTAAACACTGTTTCTGAAAAATGCCAAATGATTTTGGGCACTTGCTACTGTGAAATATATCACTATGGTTGAACTTAAAATTTCAATAAGTGCACTTGAGAAATCGATTTATCACTAATCTTGTCTCTGTATGTTATAGCAATAAAACATTATTTAAAATATGACAGAGGTTCTGGCACTTGCCTCAGAAATTAAAAGTGTCAGTAAAATAGTTATTTATGTTTAGTAAAAAGTAATGTAGTTTGAAGCACTCTGGAGGAAATTACAGGTGGATTAGATATCTTTCCATATCAATGATGAGATCCATCGTCTTCATAAGCATGATGTTCACAGGACTTTTGAATTATTTTTCCACATTTCTACTTCATGCATTTTGATCCCATCCTTTATTCTCTTACAGATGTTGGTATATTTATAGACTACTCTGTCAGAAAATATTTAAATCTTGAAATTTTTGGAAGAACTTATGCTCAAATTTAAACAAAAACATTTCATAACTCCATAGCATTTATAATTTTTTTTAAAAAGCTAACATTCCAAAGATAGGATAAAATATGATAAAGCAATAATTTCCCCTCTGGGGTGTATTTTTAGTAAGTCTATATCCAGATCATTTGTTTTAGCTTTATTTGTATTTACCTTTAGATACATTTCACTTCTGATCTTTAATCTCTATAATAGAAAGATAAGGTTATATTATTTTATACTAGAAAGGCTAGATATGGAATCTGTTCACTAGAAATTCCTTTTTGTTGTCTTATATTTTTATTGAAAATCCTCCTGAGTCATTGTATCATTTTGTGCTGAGTTGACAGAATTCCATCAGAAAGAGTATTATGTTACCACAGTGGATATGTGTGTTTGTATATTTATTTTCTTTTAAATGCTAAATTTTATCCTTCTGTTTCAAACATTTTTAAATACTGTTCACTGAAGAACTAGTGCCCTGGATTTACAAACATGAGGAAGAAATTTACAGAGTCTGCACTGAGACAATTTATGTCCTCCTGTCCAATTTCAGAAGTTTTTTTTTTTTTTTTTTTTTTTTTTTTTTTTTTTTTTTTTTTTTTTTTTTTTTTTTTTTTTTTTTTTTTTTTTTTTTTTTTTTTTTTTTTTTTTTTTTTTTTTTTTTTTTTTTTTTTTTTTTTTTTTTTTTTTTTTTTTGAGACAGGGTCTTGCTTTGTAGTTTAGGTTGGCCATCAGCTCACTGTGTAGCCCAGGCAAGCCTGGAATTCAGCAATCCTCCTGTCTCTGCCTCCCTAGTGCTGGGATTACAGGCATGAGCCACCACGCCCAGCACTGTTGTATGTGGTATTGATTGCTGGTGAGTGTGAGTCACCACACCCAGCATTATATGTGGTTACTGGGGATTGAACTCAGGGCCTTGTGCTTGTGAGGCAGGCACTGGATCCACTGAGCTGAATCTCCAGCCCCTATTTTCTTTAAAATTTTGAGTAGTCAGTGCCAAAGATTTATTTCAGTGTTTCCAGCATCTGCCTTGGGAGTGCAAGGTCCTGAGTTTAAACCCGGTTACCACATACAATGCTGGGCATGGTGACTCATGCCCACCAGCAATCAATACCACATACCACAGTGCTGGGTGTGGTGGCTCAGGCCTGTAATCCCAGCACTCAGGAGGCAGAAATAGGAGGATTGCTGGGTTTGAGGCTTGCTTGGGCTACACAGTGAGCTCAGGACCAGCCTGAATTACAAAGCTAAACACTGTCTCAAAACACAAACACAAATGAATAGAAATATTTGAGTAGTTAAAGTACCTCATAAGTAATATTATAGAGTACTTTTATTTTTTATTTTTGTTTTTTTGTTTTTTGAGACAGGGTCTCACTTTGTAGTTCAGGCTGGCTCTGAGCTCACTATGTAGCCCAGGCAAGCCTCGAACTCAGGAATCCACCTGCCTCTGCCTACCGAGTGCTGGGATTACAGGCGTGAGCCACCACGCCCAGTTTATAGATTACTTTTATTATAAGTATAAGGGGCTTAAATATTCATTGGCATAATAATTCAAATTAGGATTTCATTTTTATCTCAGTCTTATTTCATTACACCTAAATACAACCTGGTTCACACTATTCTTTGAACATTATATCGCTTCCATATTTTACTTACTATGAATCATGCTACTATGATCCTGAAGACAAAGTATGTCAGAAACAAGGCTTTCAGTTCTTTGTGGATACTAGAGATACATCAATAGATATGTAGGTAAAGATCTGTAGGTACACATATATATCATTATATCCAGGAGTAGAGTGAGTTTTTCATTTTATTTTTGATTGCTATGTGCTATCTTTAGATTGACCGTGCATTTAAAGTCTATATCTTCTGATCTGGTACTTCTCTCTTCCTGCCTGTGTTCTATAACTTCCTTATTTATTTCACATATGTGGTTGCATTTGAATGTTCTCATCCTCAATGTCTGGCTCTAAAACGGTAATAAATAGAGATAAATGTGAGGTAATAGAAGGATTTGTCTTTTCAATCATTTGGGTTATGTTAGCTGGAAGATGAGGAACTCAGAAGAACAGAGTTAGGCACAACAGTATAGAAGTAACCGCTTTACTTTGTGTTTATACCTCTGTGATAAGAAGCAGAAATCAGCAATGAAAATATGATTGCTGAATTTGAAACTGTGTTGTAAATCTTGGTTCCCATAATCGGCATATAAACGTCTCTAGGTACAGAGGCAGAGCTGTCTGCTGTGCTGTAATAAAAGTGTGCGGTTGGCAGCCATTGCACAACTAAGGGCAGAAACTGAGCAAAATGAAGCCCTTCATAGAGTCCAATCTTTTTTTTTTTTTTGAACATTCCATGTTTTTACTCAAGTCCATAGTACCAAATTAGTTGCATATAAGGATTAGGCTAGTCTAATTTTTCCCTAGGTAAAAGATAGATTCCTGATAGATTTCACTACATTTTCTTTTCTCGAGTTATTTTTTAGAATTGATTCTTTGGTACCTTTTATACATACAATATAATCACATTCAACACTGACAAGTTTTCTTTGTAGATGACACATCTTGATTCTCATTTTTCCTTTTCCTCTATCCTCCCTATAACCCCATCCCCTATATACATAAGCTTTGTTTCTTTTTTTTTTACTATCAAATGTTTTTCATTCTCTTCTTTACTGTCCCTACCAACCATTTCCCTTTTTCCTTTTCACATTTGCTTCCTATTTCATATTACCTATCATACATTTGGGCATTCATTTATACCTTCAGTTTTTCAATGTAGAGAGTAGACATAATACTTATATATTTATGTCCTATTTATTTCACTTATGAGTATGTCTTTGAGATACATCCATCAAGTTCTTACATAAGTAGATGTATAAATAGGTAATATGATACTTTGTTAAACTACTTACTCTAATTACAAATATACTTTAACTTGGATAAGATACATGTACAAAAAAGTATAGAGAAACAGCAATAGTCTGATCAAGCAATAGACAAGAATGTCTTTTCTTCCATATATAGAAAAATATATTGACAAACATTCCTATATTTATGACAACTGCATAAACCCATCCCTTCAAATCATGG
This sequence comes from Thryonomys swinderianus, assembly GCA_004025085.1. Taxonomy (NCBI): domain Eukaryota; kingdom Metazoa; phylum Chordata; class Mammalia; order Rodentia; family Thryonomyidae; genus Thryonomys; species Thryonomys swinderianus. Next base: position 19,855 of record PVIC010016011.1, on the reverse strand, counting down.
TTTATAAAAATTATTACCAAAGGAACCCTTCTCCACTGTTGGTGGGACTGCAAACTTGTGTAACCATTGTGGAGACCTGTGTGGAGATTTCTCAGAAAACTAGGAATAGGGGTCCCTTTTGACCCTGCTATCCCCCTGCTAGGAATATACCCAAATTAATTTAAAAAATCATATTGGAAAAACAGATGTACATCCTTGTTCATAGCAGCTCAGTTTGTGATAGCTCAATCTTGGAAACAACCCAAATGCCCATCAACTGGAGACCGGATAAAGAAGATGTGTTTTTTTTTTTTATAAAATGGAGTATTATTCTGCCATAAAGAATGACAAGATTGATTCATTTATGTGCAAATGGAGATACCTGGAGGATATACTAATAAGTGAAATAAATAGATCACAGATAGGTAAATACCAGATCTTCTCTTTGCTATGAACATCTGTAGATGAAAAGGAGCTCTAGAAAGTATGACAGTTTTTATAGAGTGGGAAATTTCCACAGGAAATTTGGTGTGGGAATGTAATGAGGGGAAGGAATAAATATGATTCAGAGAGAAAATAAAAGAGTATGTATAAAGGGGGGTGGGGAGGTGTGGGTGGGTAGGGATGTGGGTAAAAATGAGAATTAACTTGTGTCATATACTGATACAAATTCCCCAACGTTATATGTGATTGTGAGAGGTATATAAATTGTACCAATAAAGAATTCAACTAAAAAATTATTACCAACATATAATCATTTATTATCTATTATTTATTTAATATTGGAAATTTTTATAATTTACTCTCTCTTATTGCACCTTTTTGTGTCTTGTAGACTTTCCTCCAGAGAACTGGTATTTGATATTGTTTTGACATGTAATGGTGATTAACTTCAAAGAAATTTATTTAAAGTGATAAAATGCATTCAGTTTATTTCAGTGATCCTGATACAATTTTACAAATAGCGCTTTTCATTGAATGGTATCATTTATAAAGATGATTCATTTATATTAAAGATACTTCAGTTTTTAAAAGTGGTTTTAAAATGCTTATTGTCTCATATAAACTCAGACTATTACTGTAAAGGTACTTGAGCCATCTATATCTTAGAGAGGTTTATTTTGCTCCCTCAGCAGTGTGAGTTGGTGTAGTGTTTCTTGTCTGCAGAGAAAGTACTACCAGCTCCCCCAAGCTCTGTGTTTGAATGGAACTGCTGTACCTTCTGCAGTGACACTGTATTGTGCATTGGGTTAGTTCTTAGCAAAGACAAAACATAGGAGAAAAAAAAAAACCAATTTTTGAGGTGAGCATTATACTTGACATTTCCCGTTCACCAGAATGTGGAAATAAACAGAGATAATGTAAAGGAAAACAAATATAGATATTTATGCAGAGCTTGCAATGGAGCTACTAATACCCTCCCCCCTTTTTGTGTGTGTACTGGGAATTGAATTGCTGGTCTTACCAATTTTTCATTTGCCAAAGATTCAAAGACATGAGCTGAGAAGGTTTTTGTTTGTTTGTTTGTTTTTTAGACAGGGTCTTGCTGTGTAGTTCAGGCTGCCCCTGAGCTCACTATGTAGCCCAGACAAACCTCAAACTCAGCAATCCTCCTGCCTCTGCCTCCCGAGTGCTGGGATTATAGGCATGAGCCACCATGCCTGGCACTGTGGTATGTGGTATTGATTGCTGGTGGGCATGAGTCACCATGCCCAGCATTGTATGTGGTGAATGGGGATCAAACTCAGTACCTTGTGCTTGCGAGGCAGGCGCCGGAACCACTGCTAAATGTCCAGCCCCAGGAGCTGAGAAGTTTTTACAGCAGAAAAGACAAATACTCAGATATGATCAGATTATATCCTTCTGGCATAGGAAGGTTGAAGGCAGGTTAAAGGCCTGGATCTTGGCATTTCACTTTACTGGTTAGTAGTCTGTATGGATAGCTGTTGCCATTTTCTTTGGATTTTCATCTTGTAAGTCCCGAGTTCAATTTAAGTGTAAGTATATGCAAGCAAGCAGCTGTTGACCTAGGCCTCCCTGTTCTTGACTCATTGCTGCAGTTTTTGTGATTTGTTTTCCACAGTGTTTCCTATGGATCTTTGCTGCATAATTCTATCATATATTTGTTGACCATTATATATTTGAATATTCAAATTATTAATAAATTGATAACATCAAAACACTATGACAGGAAGGGAGCTGAGCAGTTTTTTGTTTGTTTGTTTTTGTTTTTTGTTTTTTTTGCTTTTTGAGACAGGGTCTCGCTTTGTAGTTCAGGCTGGCCCTGAGCTCACTATGGTGCCCAGGCAAGCTGCCGTGAACTCAGCAAACCTCTTGTTTCTGCCTCCCCAGTGCTGGGATTACAGGCGTGAGCCACCACGGCCAGCATTGTGGTATGCGGTGTTGATTGTTGGTGGGCGTGTCTCCATGCCCAGCATTATTTGTGGTTACCGGGGATCGAACTCAGGTCCTTGCGCTTGCGAGGCAGGCGCCAGAACCACTGAGCTAACCCTCCGTCCCGGAGCTGAGCAGTTCTGTTTATCTGTACAATAAGTACCCAGATAAAATTCTTATCTAAATAAAATAACTCCTACAGCTCATTCTTCTTTCCAGCCAATTGCATATGCCTTCATGTATTCCCTTACATGGATTAAACTTAAACCTACTCTGAGAAATCATCTTAAAGTAGCAACAGATTCTTACTTATAATCCAGGGCCTTCAATCTAGGAGTCACTGTGTCTCTTTCTCTGGTCCACGCATGATTTATTCATGGTGGTTGTTCCAGTAAAAACCCACCCAACATATGGTGTTCAAATAAAAGAATGCAAACTCCGCCGGGGTGGTGGCTCACGCCTGTAATCTCAGCACTCAGGAGGCAGAGGCAGGAGGATTGCTGAGTTCCAGGCTTGCCTGGGCTACATAGTGAGCTCAGGGCCAGCCTGAACTACAAAGCGAGACCCTGTCTCAAAAAAGGGGAAAAAAAAAAAAAAGAATGCAAACTCCAACGCAGATTCTGTTATGAGAGACCCACATAATTGCCAACATTAAATGAAGTTGAAAAATCCTGTACTAAAGAAATTGCTAAGAATTTTTATTTTGGAAATACAATGAGTATATTGTGTGCATATCTATCTGTCACTGATTATGCTGTATTGCTGATAGGGACTCAGTCATTCCTTCAATGATTCCCACTTTAAATTAATGCCAAATAATTCTTTGTACATTATATTAAATATCTGAAATGAGCATTCAAAAAAATACTATTCTTGGGCCAGCTTTATAATCACATTTTACCAGTCAGTTTTCAGTAATTCTTTAGGTTATTTTAGAATTCCAATAATCAAAGGTGTTCCCAAGGAGAACTAATAATCTGGGGAGTATTATTTTAGATTACTGTATACCAGATTGTGGACAATTCTAGGGCGATGATATTTAGAAATCATTCTTAAGCCTAAAATCTCTAGATTTTTATTCATTCATTCATTCATCCATTCATTCATTCATTTATTTATTTAGAGACAGGGTCTTGCTTTGTAGTTCAGGCTGGCCCTAAGTTCACTGTGTAGCCCAGGCAAGCCTGTAACTCAGCAAACCTCCTGTCTCTGCCTCCCAAGTGCTGGGATTACAGGGGTGAGTCACCACACCCAGCATTGTATGTGGTTACCAGGGATCAAACTCAGGACCTTGCGCTTACAAGGCAGGCACCTGAACCACTGAGCTAAATCTCCACCCCTCTAGATTTGTATGTATTGGTTCTACCATTTCTCTATCAAAACTATCTTTGGATTTAATTATGCATATCTGGCCACCATTTCTTAACAGTAAGCTTAATGGGAAAGGAAAAGTCCTTTATTCCATCAATTCTGCTTCCCTATTTCATTATCTAGTAGAAAACAATATCTAGAAGATATTTCATAAAACTTAATAGTACAATCTTATTTTGTGAAATCTATCATCAGTTTCAGTTTAGGGTTAGAACGCTCCATTTTCATAAACCTCAGTTGTCTGAAAGTTCAAGCTATAGATAGTGAAAAGGCATCCTTAACAGAAATTACTTCACAGCAGTCTCAATAATGGCTAATTTTAGCTTAAATTCACCCCTCATTTAATGAACTTTTATACAGAGAAATATAGCCATACACACTAAGACCCCCTCTCATTATTGTCTCTAGAATTTTAAACTTTTCTTTAAAATGGAAATTTTTATTTGAGATCATAATTAGTAGAGCTTCCTCCCCATAGCATTCTGGCTCCAAGGCAAGGTGTCATGACAGGTGGGACTGGCAGAGAAGCGGTTCATAGCAGGGTGGGCAGGAAGCAAAGCATGGGATCAGGCCAGAGGATATATACGTACCAACAGCAATCCACTCCTTTCCACCATGCTTCCCTCCCCAAGAGCACACCCAGTGATCTATTAAAGTAATTAAGAATACAACAACACAAGCATAAATAAATATGTATTTCACAATTCCTAGAATGAAATGTAGATTTTTAGACATGTAGAATTATCTTTCTTAGTCTATTTATCCCATTATAAAAATATCATAAAGTGCATAGCTTATAAATACAAGATTTTTTTCCCTCCTTGTTTAGTGGCTTACAAATATGCAATCAAGGTACCAGCAATAGGGCCAGGGATTTAGCTCAAGTGGTACTGCACCTACGAGGGAAGCACAAGGGCCCAAATTTGATCCCCAGTACCACCAAAAAAAGAAGATACCAGCAATATTCAGTTTAAATGAACATAACTCTCTCATAGAAAGTGTTTTCTTACTGTGTCCTCATATGGTAAAGCAACAAAAGGTTTCTTTTACAAAGGTACTAATTCTATATTAGGGCTTCATTCTGAAGACTTAAATATATGCAAAATGCTTACTGTGAAATAGCACTTTGTTAGCTAAGATAGTCAGACCATGAAAGATCTTTCCTGAGAAGAAATAACATTCAAATGTGGGACACTTCATTATTTTATTATTATTACTTTAAATTGAATTCTTTATTGGTACATTTTATATACAGCTCACAATCATGCTCAACACTGGGGAGTTTGTACTAGTATATGACATGAGTTAATTCCCATTTTTACCCATATCCCTATTTCCCCACACCCCCCATCCCCTGTATACATGTGCCTTCTTTTACTTTTTAAAACCATATTTATTCTTTCCCCTCAATATTTTCCCCTACCACTTTCTCTTTGAATATTTCTTATTTCACAAAATCTATTATACGTTCTAGAACTCATTTACATCTGCAGGTTCTCAAACCAGAGAAAATACATGGTATTTATAGAACTGTGACCTTTTTTCCCCCACTTATTTTCCCACTTATTAGTGTGTCTCAAGGTGTGTCCACTTGTGCATAAATGACTCAAACTTGTCATTTTTTATGTCAGAGTACTACTCCATTTTATTAAAAAAAATCTTTTTTATCCAGTCTCCACTTGATGGGATTCTGGGTTCTTTCCAAGACTGAGCTATCACAAACTGAGCTGCTATGAGCATGGTTTGGCACATTCCCTTAGAAATTAAACGTTGTATTAGCAGAAAAGACTAAAAAGTAGCTACAGTAGCTCAAAACAGTAAAATTATAGCTGAATATTAAAAAGTATAAACAGTATGAAAAATCACATATATAGCAAGCAAAGACTGAATAGGTCATTGAAATCCTTAGCCAACACAACAAATTAGAAGGCATCTCAATATCTGACTTCAGTGTGTACTAGCCTGGTGTAAAATTCAAAACAGAATTGTACCTCCAAAAAGCAACAGAGAGACCAAAAATTAGATACAGGTCCTAGAATTAAACTTATTAACCTTCAGCAAACTGCTTTTCAAGAAAAGTTTTGAAAACATGTATTTCACAAAGGCAATTTTTTCAACAAATGGTGGTTGGAAAGGTACACATGTAGAAGAATGAAACTAGATTCCTATCTCTCATCAGCTACAAAACCCAAGGGTTCTGTCCAGTCCCAGATACTGACTTATACCGGCAATTAGCTAATCAACTAAATAGTAGATTGGAAAATACAGGTTGGAGTGGGGGACAAAAAGTAAGTAAATTTAGTTGGAATAATAGAAGCTACCTGATCTAGGGAATGTACATGTAATACCAATAAGAAATTTTGAGATAAGCCATTATCTCAGAAAACATATCAAATGTCTATTTGGTCAATGACAATTTGCTTAGTGTACATTGATAGACATATCAAATGTCTGTAATACATATAATTAAAATATTAAGAGAGAAAAGATATTTTGAGATAGTGACAGGTTTAAAGGACTAAAGGCAAAAAATTCACAAGAAGTACTAAAATATATCAATTTACCAATTAAAATCAGAAAACTTCAGGTAAAAGACATATGATACTTTAAGTCTTGAGTGCAATCCAAAAAAATACTACAATGAATAAAAAGGACAGCATCAGTAACTACTTACTATACCTGAAAAACAATATGACCAGACTATATTGGAAATCAAATACTAAAATAGAAAGTATAATTCCAAACATACTAAGGAGTGCATCTAAAAAAAGGTCACAAAAATAGAATTAAAATGAGAGTAAGAATGATAAAAAAAGGAAGACACACAAAAAAATCCACTTTTAATGTAGTAAAATTAAAAATTGAAATATTTATAAGCACTTTTTAGAGAAAACTAAGGTAGTTGCATTCATATAAAAGTTACCTGTAAGGCTGAGCAGGAGCCCCAGAGACTGCATTCGGGGTAATGCTCAGTTGGTCAGTGCTGTCTGTGGCTGTGCTGCGACTTAGGCAGAGGCCTGCAGCACGTAACTCTGTCCGACCTCTGCAGTTGAGCCCTGACTTCTCACAAGACCATCCCATAAGGAACAGTGCCAGACACTGCATCTAAGTATAGTACGTGGTGAATAAGTGCTGTGGGTGTGCTGGGACTTAGGCAGTGGCACTCTTTGCACGACTCTGCTCTGATTTCTACACAGCGTTGGGCCCAGACTTCTTGTGAGACCATTACACAAGGAGGAGCACCTTAGAGTACATTTATATGTGGTGTCCATATCTCTGCAGACATTGATGTAGGGAAACACTACAAATAAAACCTCAGTAGCAAAGGAGCTAGCAAAATCTGCTAGAAAAGCTCATTGACTGGAGTATTACATGGGTTACTAAAGTTATTTGGTGGGCCGGAGATTTAGTTCAGTGGTTCTGGTGCCTGCCTCCCAAGCGCAAGGTCCTGAGTTTGATCCCGGTAGCCACATACAATGCTGGGCCTGGTGACTCACGCCCACCGGCCATCAATACCACATATCACAGTGCCAGGCATGGTGGTTTACGCCTGTAATCCCAGCACTTGGGAGGCAGAGGCAGGAGGATTGCTCAGTTCCAGGCTTGCCTGGGCGACATAGTGAGCTCAGGGCCAGCCTGAACTACAAAGTGAGACCCAGTCTCAAAAAAAAAAACAATTATTTGGTAGTAGAAGCAGTTGTTTGTAAATTATATGAAAATCTCATCTTATTTTGAGTTTATTTTTTCCTGATGCTTTAAAAATAATACTAATAATCTGACTGACCTTCTTGTAATATCCCACATTGTGCTCTCCAGCATGGTTCTTGGAGCAGTATCTGCAGTATTCCTTATGTACTTGAAGGCTGTGCTTGCTCAGGTCAGTTTCGAAACTGCTGCTGCCTAGTTGATATGATTCTGTGTGGACAGAATCAACCCGCTCGCTCTTTGCTCCCTTGATGTCTGACTGCTCCTCATCTCACAGCAGTATTCCACTGTCTTCCTCTTTCACTTAATAGCAGCATTCCTCTTATTGCTTACCTGACTGAGGATATATGTGTAGATAGGTGATAGATGATAGATAGATAATAGATAGATAGATAGATATAGATAGATAGATGATAGATAGATAGATAGATGGTAGATAGATAGATGATAGATCTTAAAATTCAATGAAGATACAAACATGAAATAGTACAGGTTTATACAGAAGTGTTGCTTATAAAATATTAACAGTATGAATGAAAGAGTAGGGACATCAGGTGCACATCAGGTAATGAGGATAAAGTTTTAATAGTTGGACTAATGCCATGCTGTTCCGAAGGAGAATGCATAGAGCTAGCTGACTCCTTTTCCCATGCGAGAAAAGTAGGAAGAAAGCAGTGTCTGCTGAGGAAAGGGCTTTGCCCACATACAAAGTATGCTCCTGTCTGATATCTTAGACTCCTTAATCTCCAGAACAGTAATGTTCATTATCATTGGCCACCCAAGTTCTTTTATTATAGCAGCCTAAATGCAACAAGACAGTATGAAGACAACTACAAAAAAGTCATTCCTAGATAATTAGTTACTCCTAGATTTATAAATTTTACATCAGAAGTATTTTTTATAAGCTGCAGTTACTAGGGTTTTGTTTTGTCTTTTGTATTGCTACTGTTCTTATCTTTACTACCAAATGATCTAGAATTAGAACAGCTGTTGTGAGCAAAATGGAAAATTATAAGAAACGACAGGAGTTAGAAAGCAAAAACTACTTTTTTGGGAACAAGACTGCTTGGGAGAAACAATTGCATGGTCAAAACTGTGACGGGGCCTGCCTGCAGACAGAGTTGGGACTTAACTCACCTTCACCTCTGGCAGCAACAAGGATGCTCACATACTGTGACGCTTCAGGGTAGAATTACACCAGCACCTACATAACTTCTCTAGGATTATTTCTGGTGTCCGCCCTGCCCTCCTAGATCTTTTGGAATCTATTTAATAAAATGTGTGGCAGTCTGGGGCCTGGGGTCTTTCGCTGCCCAGAGTAGCATGGGTCAGGCCCAAACTCAGCTTCTTCTCTAAATCTCATTTCTGCCTAATTATTAATTATTTCTCCATGAGCTGTTGACTCACAGGGACTAAAACCTAATGCAAAAGTTCTACTTAGGTTTCCTTTCCGTTTCCCACACTACTTTATAAATTTGATATAATAAGCTTCACTCATATTATTTTCAATAATGAAATTTATAAACAGGCATGGTACTTTCAATTAATAATACATATGTAATTTTGAAAATGTATAAGGGAACTGATATATTTAAATGATGAAAAATGACATCTTTATTATTTAGCATGTTATATGTAATTTGACAATAAAATATTGAGGAAGCCAATAATTAAAATACTTAAAAATTAAATAAGATAGCCTATGGTCGATTTGAACTTCAAAGATGCCATGATTGTCTCTCCTTTCTAATTAAAGTGGTCTCCAAATCTAGTGAAAGAGGGTGTCAGTGTAAGAGTTGGAAACTTTTGAGTGTCACTTGGTACCACATCAAAAATATTACAATAATTACCTCTTTGGCTCAGTAACTGTCTCTTTTGAATTCACTCTAAAAGCAGAGTTAATGATTACAGAAACTTTCATATGGCAGTGTGTAATAACTTGTACTGTAATTTTGAAACAGTCTAGATGCAAACATCATGATTCTATTCTATAAAGAATAGAATCAGGGTTAGTAGACAGAATAAGTTGAGCCTTATATAAACTTTTAAAGAATATCTAACATTATAAAATTATCACCATTGCCAATTAGGAAGACCCTCAAAATTAAATATAACATTTTAATTTTAATTATGTAACAAATATGATGAAAGCAAATATTTCAAGAAAACTTGTCACGGGATATGAGGTGTTATTGACATAACATGTGGAATCTTTACATTTTAAATTTACTTAAGTCAAAGACATATTGCCCTTCTATACACGCCCACTTAGATCACACTTAAATATTTGTTACTTTGTGTAACAGTTCGGAAAGTCTTCTATGTCTTTAGTTGTGCTGCCCACATTGCCTTAATATCCATTCTAAACATTTAACTTTTATGGACTTTTGACCTTAAGGAAGAGGCAGAAGTTGCCTGGAGTCAGATCTGATAAATAAGGTGGATGAGGATGCAGTGTGATATTTTATGAGCCTGCCTTTTCATTGGATGGCACCTAACACCACCCTTCACTACACTTGTTGTCACTGTTCCCAAACACACAAACGAATGCTGCCAACATTGTTATGGAAAGTTTCAGGAATCATAAGGTAAATGTATTTGCAGAGAGAGGGAAGACTTTGAGAGAGATTAGTGGCTATATGTCTTTTACTGTAATAAGTTTTTGTTTTAATTTAAGTATATACCACATATGTATCTTGATCATCCCTTGTGTATGCAGATATCTAATGAGTTTTGGATTTATTACTAATTGTCTTTATTGTGCTTCCATTTTATACCATTTTCAATTGAATCTGGAACATATTATTTACATAAAGAATGATCATTGGTAGATATTGCCATGCATTATTGTTAAAGTGTTGCTCAGTCAGCTAAACCACTAACATGTTGGTAATGTTTTCCATTGGTTTCTGGTGCAGTCCATTGGCACAGCTTTTTCAGACCCTGTGCTTGTGAGACAGGTGCTAGAGATACTGAGTGAAATCTCCCCACAACTGGTGCAACTTTTCTTAATTCTGCTTAGAAATAACATGCTAGTAGCTTGAAGTTGGACAAGGGGAATTTTTACACCACAGAAATTTTAAAAAATATATACAAATATGATTTTTCATTATACCAAGCTTGTCAGTAAATATTACTATCACGCTTCAGTGCTAAGAAAAAATGAATAAATTTTTCAGAAAAGAAAAATAGTAAACAATTCACTGTTCTCATGAAAGTTATGTCTCTATATTTCTAAAAATAATGGCAATCATATTTAATAAAAGTAAATATTTCCACAACTATTATTTCATAATCTCACTCATTTAAGCTGTTATTATTTTAATTATTTCATGATTTTGTTTACTATCTATCTTCATATAATTGCACAAAAAGTCTTAGTAAGGTTTAGCAGTCAATATTTATGGAATAAACATGTCCTAGAGCAATAATTTTGGATTTGGTTCCATGTGATAAAATTATACAGTATCTCTCTCACACATATATGCTTGTATATACATTCTCACTAATAAAACACCAGTTTGCTGAAAGTCAGAGTTTTTAAATCATACTTCTAATGACACCATACCTATTGAGAATGAGAGAAACTGAACATTTAACATCAATATATGAATATAACACACATTGAACTTGCAACCAATGTTACCCAGCTCTATTAATAAGGATTCAAAGACACAGAGGAGGAAAATAGACCTCAATACACTTTACACTGGTGTGCTTCATAAAATATTGGTGTAGATTTTAAATACCTGTATTTTTAAATTCTTCCTAAAGCAGAAGCCTAGTTTTTGATTAGCAAATAATGAGTCCTATAACTCATTGTTACCCAAAGAGCAGTCTATGTGCGGGCATAAGTAATCCTCACCCAGGAGCTTATCAGAAGTGCTGCTTTACAGTTCAAACCAGATCTATTCAAACCTTACTTCTAACAAGATAGGAAGTTGATAATGTGTTCACATTAAAGCTTCTGAAGTGACACTATTATCAATATTCAATGTTATTATCAGAGAGAACACTTTTAGTTGTTTTAAATCAAACAAGTTAGTATATAACTCATTTTAATGAATATCATTTAAATTATTCACATTTCATACTAGAACTGCAAAAATGTATAGAACTATATTCCTCATAGGTTTTATATTATCTTTTCCATATCTAACCATATCTTTGATTTACATTGATTGTGTAAAGTTATATGCCCTTCAGTGTAAGTTTTTATTTGTAAAATAGTACTAATATGAACCAAGCATCTTTCTCTCCCTGGATTATAAATTTTAGGTACTCTTGTATATCTTTGGTAAAATAAAAAAGACTATCCATAACAGTAGCTGGCATATAACAGTAAATAGAAACAAGTTGATGCAAATTCTATAATATTTAAATTTCTGATACATCTGAAACATTTGCCTTTTTTAATCAAGTTAATACATTAGATGAATGTGGTTGGCTTTGATAATCAAGAGCTAGTGGAGAAAATTTAACTAAAACTATTGAAAATGTCATGAGTTCCATCCACCACATCACAAAAACAATAATAAAATTGTTCTTTTAAGTCTTGATGCTTTATTTGATATGCCCACATGAGAAGCTTGGGATTCCATGCAGAAGTTTTTCAGATCTCGAGTTACTTTGGATATCATATAAGGAGAATGTCGTATTTCTTGAATCTAATTTCAAGCAAACAAGTGTGTTGAAATTTCATAATATCATGACTTTAAAATGTCAACAGAATCAGGAAATATTGTGTCCCCTTTGCAAATAATTTTGCAGAAAAGGTCTCCTGAATTCGCTCTGTGGTTCCAGATATATAGTAAATCCTTAGGCTATGATCATCTCATCCACTCCGCAAACCACTAAACACTTTTCTTTCTTTACTCACTGAAGTTCATTCTTAGTAAGGATCATCATGACCTTCAAATGTCTTAGATGGCAGAAATCAAATATAACATACAAAAATGAAGGTAAGCAACTGTTAAACTACAGATATATGTATCTTAGAACAACAACTGATTTACAATTTTAATATATTGTTTCATCTAGAGGGATACAAACCAAACTAATACAAGTGTTGATCTCTGATGAAAAGGAAGACTTTTCAATTTTAACCACATTTCAATGAATAATTAAGATAGAATATTTTATCACAGATTGTACAAAAATATTTTTAAATATGCCATCATTTCAAGTTACAATTTCTTATAAATGCAAACTATCCCAAAAATGTCATTTTAAATATTTCATCTGTTCAAAAGACACAAAATGTGTCATTCATTTACTGTTTGATAGAAGGTAACACAATTACTTCAAAGTATTACAAATTGACTTAACCTTCAATTTTAGTATGAATCAAAAACTCAATCTAGATTTCTGTGTGAGAAATGACATGTAATCTCTCTTAGAAAAGAGTAGCTATGATTCCTTTACTTGTTGAGGTTTTATCTTTTCCAGTGTCAATAACTTAGATATGCTTGACAACAGAAAAATAATGAAACAATAAATCAAGATAAAGCATTGCTGAAAAGTGAGTTTAATTTCTCATGACTTTTTTTTAAATCATAATTCTTTTGAAAGTTCATAAGGTATAAAGCTGGATCAAAACTAATCCTAAAAATGCTATTAAAATTTAGTACTTATACTTTGGTTTTGAGGGTTTAGTTATTGCATGTGCTCAATATTTTATTTCAGTAGAATTTCTAAGGATATCCATGCTTATGTTAGTTCTGACATGAAAAGAACAGAAAAGAGTATCTGTGTATGGCACACTCCACAGTGTGACAGTTGATTTCAGTTTTTAAAATGGGCATTATCTTTTTCAATTAACTGCTCAAGAGCAAACCACATTCCTTGAGTAAAATATTAAATAATTAGCACTACATCTGAGAAGTCATCCTTGTTGTCTTTTTTAACTAATTTGTACAAGAAACAAGGAAATCAAGATCTACTTTTATTTTATAGTTCTTTAATTTTTCAATGTTTATCAAGATCATATGATCATTTGATATCTATTGTTGATCTCAAATTTAGAGCCATTCTTTCATATATCATATGCTCTCAACACAGTTTTCTCTTAATCTTTCTTTCAAAGCCCTCAAAATATTCTCATACAATGTCCTGCATAAGGACACAATTTACCATTTTGATTAAATTACTGCTGGTAAAATTCAAACTGGACATCATAGTGGCAAAATTCAATCGTCATGACTGTCATTATCTGTAAAAAATACAGCAATTACACAGAGATAGTACTGGTATTTGAGACTGAGACAACATATTATTAGTGTTTTACATTTGAGAAAAAAATGAACATAATTTAATGTCAATGCATGATTTTATCAGTGTCATGAAGTAGGAATTCTAAAATATATGTAATATAACATTTACTCATGTAATTTTCTTTCCTTATTTTAAACCTGTAGACTGAGTAGGAAACAATATTGGTATCCTAAGGTATCATAGGACTCCTTTTATAGAATAGTCACAGTAAAAGTAAGACATAAATTACTTATAATGAATAAGATTTAGAAAATTTAATATTATAAGAAAGGAATTAAAAATAGTATAATGAACATATGGAAAATAAATTTTAAGATTCCTTAATAAGAAGTGATTAAAAATGTAATAGCACAGTATTTCTAATTTAAAAAAAATCTAGAAGCAAAGGAACTGAAATTTAGTTATGAAGAAGGAATAAGATATGGATCTTATTGCTATATAAACTGTCCAGTACCTTTTACATTTTGATTCCAGAAAACACTATAACATTTACAATTAGATGACTAAATTATGTTTTTATGGCTTTGTTGCTACATTCTAAATCCTAGGTGTTTTGTGTCTCACATTAAAAGTTTATAGTTGAAATCTTTACAATATCTCCATATTGTAATAGTATTTATAAATTCTAATCCCAAAAGGAGCACAAATATGATTCACTGGAAAAATAAATGTATATTTGTCATAGTAAGAAAGAAAAGTTCAGGGCATGAGGTTAGGACAGGTGTTAACTTCTTTACACAGAGGTTGATTGTGTTAGCTTCCTAGTTTATAAGGGACACTCACATTAGGATAAGTGAAGTCACTAGAGCTCTCAAGAGGCTGCATGCTACAATTAGGTAAAGTTATAAAAAGAGGCAGTTTAAGATACCACAATTCCTAAGATTACACTTTGAACTTACATACTAAATTTATTTTCAATTTAATTTGTTAAGCAGTATGGTATAGACTACTTGTTATAATATACAAACTCAAAAAGTATTCCATGTATCATTTTCAACTCAGAAAATCATAAATATTAGATGAAACCACAAATTTTCTTCAGCACAACTGAAATAATGCCCCAGTTAAACATTTAAATTTGGATTTATAAACATATCTCACACTTCATGGTTGTTATTTTTCCTGTCCTTGTCAGTGGCAGAACTCTCAAAATCCTTCAAATATTACTAAAGGTAAATATTATCAACTATTAAAATTAATTAATTTAGCACATATCTATAAAATTAGTTGCCAATATTGTATCATGTGCTAGAATAAATTTTGGCATGTATTTGAGTAAAATTAAATGATAAAACTAAATGATGTTACAAGATTAATGAAATACTTTTGGATATCAAAACTATTTGGTCTACTTATTACAAGATATTCACTTAGAAATTTCTCAAAATGGGGGCCGGAAATTTAGCTCAGTGGTTCCGGAACCTGCCTCGCAAGTGCAAGGTCCTGAGTTCGTTCCCTAGTAACCACATACAGTGCTGGTCGTGGTGACTCACGCCCACCAACAATCAACCAGCAACCAGCACCACATACCACAGTGCCGGGTTTGGTGGCTCACGCCTGTCATCCCTCTACTCGGGAGGCAGAGACAGGAGGATTGCTGAGTTTGAGGCTTGCCTGGGCTACATGGTGAGCTCAGGGCCAGCCTGAACTACAAAGCGAGACCCTGTCTCAAAAAAAAAAAAAAAAAAAAGAAATTTCTCAAAATGAACAAAGAAAATTGCAACAATCACTCATTATTCACTTAATACTAAGAAAAGAGATGATCTAATGTTGATCTAAACAAAGATAAGTCCCAGGACATGAGTGAAATTTGCTATTGAGCATGTATCGTTATCTCAGTTAGTCCAACAAAAAGCAAGTATGCTTTGAGAGAAAACTATAATGACAGGCTAAGGAATTAGAGTATGTTTCCAATTTACAAACATTAGATTCGAGAGCTTTCATAAAGAGCAGTGTATCTCCCATTATAAACACAGGTGGCAACAAATCACAGAATGGCTCATGTCCCTGTGGCACATTGTTGTGATTACACCCAGTGTGCCAGTATATCAGTGTGAGGCAAGCACATTGCTCAGTTAAAGCCCAAGAGGTTCCAAAGCAAGGGAAAAGTGGTGTTATATGTGGGGGCAAGAAATACAAGCCATATTCATTGTATATTTCTCTCCAAGATGCATAAGACTTACTTTGTTGAACTGCTGAATGAGTCTGGTGTATGAACATTCTTCCAGAATGGAACTTGTTAGTAAGGCCAGACCTTACTTTGTTGAAAGAGGAGATTCTTCCCTTATGAGGACAACAGATATAATATTGTTTCTATTCTTTATAACACTTAATATTCCACTTTTGTAATTTTCCTTTGTCTACATTTCTTGTAATTGGTGGTAGGTACTTTATTATTAATATCCTTACCTTTGTTTTTAGTAAATCAAATCCATTGCAACAGAACAGTATAGAAAACATAAACTTTTTTCATTGATCATGTAAAGCCACAGTTGATAGTATCAGCCTGATCTTTTTTGTATTACGATCTCCAATTAAATTGATGTTCATATGCACAATGACTACAACTCCCACATACACTCAGACAATATAATTCTTATTTTCTGCATAAAATTATACTTAAATATATATTATATCAGAATCAATCTAACAAAAGAGGTGAAAGACCTCTACTCTGAAAACGACAGAAGTCTAAAAAAGGATATTGAAGAGGGTATTAGAAAATAGAAAGATATCCCTTGTTCATGGGTGGGAAAAATCAGCATCATCAAAATGGATGTAATTCCACAACTACTATACAGATTCAATGGTCATCTGAAATGAACAGACACTTTCAGAGGAAGAAGTAACAACAGCCAAGAAGCATATGAAGACATGCTTAACATCACTGGTCATTTGAGATATGCAGATGAAAACAACGAGATTCCATCTCATTTAATAAAGAAAGGCTACTATTGCAAAATTAACCAGCAATATATCATTTTACCATATGGCTTCAAAATACCCCACTCTCTGAAGGAAAAAAAGTCACAAGTGAAGTTATCATCATCAGTGGTTCCATGTTTTGATCCTATGAAAATAATTTTACAAATTATCAATATATGTCATTTTTATTATTTATTTAGGGATAACTATTTTGAAGTCACATTTTTTTAAACAGAACACACATTATCTAAGTATTTTTAGGAGCTATAAAATAGGCATCTAAAAATTTGTCAATTTTTATTTCTTTCAAAAATGTATGACAGTGTAGCAGGTCATTATAGATAGTGATGGAAAATACACAATATTTTAGTTTTGATTATTAAGCAGAAAAATCATGACATTTTGTCATTTAAAAATTATGTTAGTCTGACAGTTTATTGAAGTGGAGCACATCTTTAAATTTCTATTTGTCATTTATATTATTTTATAAATTGCTTTTAGTAATTTATTTTCTCTAATATTATTGACTTGTAAGAGTTCTTTATAAAAACAATAAACCTAAACTTTAATATCTCGTACATAGTGGAAATATTTCCATAACTCTTCCTTTCATTTTATAATAATTATTACATACTGATATATGTTCCCTGTCTGTCTTCACTTTCAGAATCATATGTAGTTCCTCTCCCAATTAAAAAAGTCTACATTCACATATTATTTCTAAAAATTTAGTGATTCTTCTCATATCACATTTATATACTTATTTAAAAATAAATTCACTTTTTGATACCTGTGGGATATGAATCTAATTTAAAATTTTTCCTTAATCATTAGAAACTTGTATCAAAGCCATTCACTGAATAATGTATTTTTACTCATTATGCTTGGATACTTTAAAGATGCTTGAATTTTTCAACCAAAATTTGTGTTAGGATTTTGACAACAATTTTCTTCAATGAGCAGATTAAGGGCTTCTTTCTTATAAAAAAATATCAAGAAACTTGGTAATCCATATTTGCTGATCTAAAATATGTCTGCTTTTTAGTATTTTTATGAAATATATATCAAGCATTTATATCTTTATTATTTGGGTTTTCTTCAAAATAATATCCATATCAGCATCAAACCATTGCTTATTTCTCTTCTTTCAATAATAATATTTTTAATTGCACTTGTTAGATTTAACAGAAATGTATTTCAAATCATGATCGTGCTGTCTGGATTTGTGTTTCCACAGTAAAAAGTGAGAAAGAAGCCTCATCATAATCTGAATACTAAAGTGATAAATGTATTTTATATGAATATTATTTCACTTTGGTCACTGTCAAGGCAATCATTAAATTTTTCAACGTGTAGGATTCATACCACAGTTTCCATCAGAATTTCTATAAATTGAAGCACTCATGAAGTAAATGCATTTTAAAAATAGCTAATTAAAATTTTATTGGGAACTAGTTCTAAATAAATTTCCTGATCACATATGTATGCTCCCAAATATTTTAAATAGCATTTAGTGTTTTCTTTGCTTAATGTTGTAATTGTTGTTTTCTAAGCCTTATAAGAATCTGAATTATAATTAGTCAAAATTGAATAAGTCTTCTGTGATCTGGAGAGCACTAAATGTTATAAAATGACTAATGCTAGAATATTCAAATTAACAGACTTTCATTTTGTTTTTCTATTCCTTTTCATTTTATATTCAGTTGAAATAATGTACGTATTATAGGGGTAAATGTAATGTTTTGATTCGTGTGTGTACTTCTGAAGTGGTCAAATAATGAACATTGATCACCTTATTTATTGGTTTTGTGGGGTGAGAGTATACAAAATATACTTTTACTGAAATATATAATGTATTATGCAATTCTATAGACGTTTAACCTACCTAGATCTAAAAGTAGAAAGAGTGACTTTTTTCACATATATACATTCATAAATACATGGTTTATAAATAATATAATTCATACATTGTGAATATATGGTTCATACTTCATCTGTTGTGCATAAATATCTGTGCTCACACCCATTCATTTACCCTTTATGCCCTCTTTGTGGGGAGTGTTAGATCGCTGTGGCTGAGTTACATTTCCAGAGAGTGAGATGGAAAGCAGCCACCACGGCAGAGTTCCCTCCCTTGCAGCAGCTGGTTCTCCTCCAGCTTTTCTCCTCTGTTCTAAGGCCAGTATGTCACTCCAGCCTCTAATGATGTGTTCCTGTAGCCCTTTGGCCTCCATAAGCATGAATAAAATCTCCTTGCACAGTGCCCTCTGCCGTGTATGTTGTTACAGCAACGCACAGATGATTGAGAAAAAAAATTTTAATTATTTTATTTTAATAAAATTGGCTGTTGTCTTCTCAGTTTATATTTACAGGTGTGCAGGGCTGAAGATTTAATTCGTGGTTCAGGTACTTGCCTAGCAAGCCAAGGTCCCTGGTTCTATCCAGATAACCACATACAACAATACCAGGTATGGTGACTCACGCCCACCAGCAATCAGTACCATATACCACCTTGCTGGGCATGGTGACTCATGCCTGTAATCCCAGCACTCGGGAGGCAGAGGGAGGAGTAAAGTTGAGTTCAAGGTTTACCTACTGCTACATAGTGAGCTCAGGGTCAGCCTGCACTATGAAGGGAGAGGAGACACTATCTCAAACAAACAAACAACAACAAAAAATGTGCATAACCGTAGGGAACTCTGGATGACTTACTGGAATTTATGACTTACTTACTTGGCTTTCAGGATATCTGTCCCACCCTGCAGTACTTTCTACTGCAAAGATTATTGCACTAGGATTATTGGTGGACACCTGCCCCACCCTACTGGATTTTCAACAACAGGGATTATTTGGGCTATCTACCCTGTTTTATGCATGCTAGAATTTTGTGTGTGATGGCTTGGTACCAAATAAAAGTGGGGTGAGCTCAGGATATTGGGCCACTGCCTTCTGTTGCTGCAGCTGCTCAGAGTACCAAGAGTTGAGGCTGGGCTCAGCCTTTTTCTCTAGGTTCTAATTTTGTTTTTTGTTGTTTGTTAACCCTTGTGCTGTGGGAGTCCCTGGGGACTGGAATTTACCAGTTATGGCTGTGTTCTCTTCTTCTGTCTCCCACACATAACTATTTAGGAAGATTTTTTTAGAAAGATAGCTCAATATTCAGGAAGATTTTTTTTTTGTTTTTGTTTTTGTTTATTTTTTGTTTTTTTTT